>DVZL01004210.1:0-13138 GCA_018236625.1 Lasaia peninsularis | reverse complement strand
CCCAGCCTCAGGTTGGCAACGCACCATTTCCACCTTTGGTGTTTATAGGCGACGTGTATTTCTTACCATCAGGAAATACGTCTGCTTGTTTGCCTTCCAATATCATAAAAAAAATCTGCTAGTGGAAGTCCCGTCAAAATCGGTCCAGCCGTTTTTGAGATTTGTGGGTTTAAGACATTTAAAATTCTAAAAAAAGTTATTTCTGTTGTGCACTCAGTAAAAGGGGTTTATTTTAATATTACTTAGATATTCCAATTTTATTTATTTGTATAGATATATTAATGTGTACTTTTTAAAATTACACGAAGAGTGCTTAATAAAGGGTATCATTCAGGTAGTATTATTTAATTGTTGCACTTTTACTAAACTAGACGATGGTTTAGCTTCTTAGAGAGCACTTATTTCATCCTTCCTTCATTCTTCCTATAGGGGATGAAGTTTGTATAAACTATATAAATACTGGGACTAACATCCACTTTCACGAGCGTAGTCGCAGACAACTGGTTGTCCAATAAAATTCCATGGAGTGCAGTTGTAATACATTTTGTATCGGCATTAACTGTAAATTGTTTATTAAGCACACAACTGAATTATTTGAAAGGTGTCAGTCATACTATAGGCGCCATCTCTAAGGCTGTGTTCACACTGATAATTAATCTAGCTATATTTTTAAATAGATATGCCGCTGGCACAGTAGTTTTTGTTATGTGAAAGCACCCGTTATACATATATTAATTCCTAGTTATAGCGGTTACAGATATACGTCTTTTAGAAATACCTGTGGAAAATTCAAATTTATAGCTGTTATGGTTTATGAAATACAGCCTGGTGACAGACATATAGGCAGATGGACTGCTGAATTTAAAAGTAACACATTTTGGATTTACCTATTAATTTGTTGACATAAAATAATTTAAAAGAATATATATCATCACTTCTATATCCCCGAAAAGGTAAACAGAGGTACATACTTATGCACCCACGATTAGCCGCCAATATTCTATCTCATAATGTTACAGGTGACAAGTCTGTCGTCATATCGGGCAAAAATCTAATTTGAGACCGCGTTATATTTTCAGATAAACTGAAAAAACTCACAATATCTAGTTATTGTATAATTATCAAATGTAGAAAAGTAATGCATAATATTATCAAATCAAACTTATGGAAGCTAGTTCTATATCAAATCTAAACAAGTAATGCATAATCATCAAATCAAACTTATGAGAGCTAGTTGTATATAAAATCTAGAGAAATATTGCATAATTGTCAAATGAAACTTATGAAAACTAGTTCTATATCATATCTAGAGAAGTACTGCATAGTTATCATATCAAACTTATGAAAACTAGTTCTATATAATATCTAAAAAAGAAATGCATTATTATCAAATCAAACTTATAAAAGCTTGTTCTATATTATAATATCTAGAGATGTAATTAATGTAAAAGATTTTGTTACGTATCTGAACGGTTTCTCAGTCAATAGGAACACGTCTCTGTTATCGTCGTATGATTCACGAGTCGTCTATAACTCAAACGGGTTCATATATTAAAGCACTAATAGCGGTTTTAGTTACTAAACAGAATGATTATAATCAGACTATTTAAAATTAATTATTAAGTTTTTAAGTTTTGATTTTATTGACCTTCTTGTTGATATAAAATGCTTCCTCCATAAGTCTTCTCAACTTGTTTCTCTTCTAAAGTTAACCCATGCACATATTTCTATCTTCACGTCAACTCTCGTGTGTAGTAATCAGATTGAATTTAGTGTCAAGTGTCATTCCTACATACTTACCTAGCTTCCTCCACGTTCATTACACTAAAGTAGGTACTCTGAAGTATTTCTATGTACTTACATTCCGTCATTACGTCATTATATTTTTTATAACACCCATAAAACATGTACATATTTTACTTACTTTGGAGCAGGTCAAATAATCTGATTCCATCAACCCCAGCCCCATTCAACCACCGCGCCGTGATACAGGAGTAGGCTCGCCACTCTTTTTCATAATATTCCATTTGTCTACATTTAATATTCCATCTATTCCTATGAAATATTATCTTATTAGGCTTACGTACCCAAAGGGTAAACAACGAAACCCTATTACTAAGACTCCGATGTTCGTCTGTCTGTTTTTCTGTTACCAGGCTGTATCTCATTAACCGTATTAGCGTAGACAGTTGACATTTTCACAGATTATGTATTTCTGTTGCCGCTATATATCTGTCTCTTGAATATATAATTATATACTCAAGAGACAAAATAGCAGGAATAATATATCATAGATATCGCTACCCTCCGGACTAGAAAATGATAATTTCATTATGGTACCTTTGTTATGCTTCCTATAACAAAAATTATTTTTATTATATTCCATCAATTATCTTTTTTTAATCCTTACGGTTGTATTTCCGGAACAATATAACCTAGCTATCTTTAAGGCTAGAGCGAATAGACTAACCAGTAGGCATTTTATATCTTCGTCCGCATCGTCACTTAATATCTGGTAAAATGGAAATATAAAATACTAACAATATTGGAGTTATGACAGAGTTACTAAATCCTCTAATTTTACAGAGTATAATTCCTTATTGTCAATATGAACGCGCCTTTATTATCCTTGTATGATTCACGAGTCTGTACTCAAACGGGTTCGCAAACAACCGAAGCGGTTCGCCCGTTGAACTGGATTGGGTCATAGCTATCGCATCTGATAACTGCCTTTTACATATTCATGTGATACATCAAAATATATGTTACATATAAGTTGTACTTTAAATGAGACGTCTCTATCGTTTTGATGTTTTATAGATATGAAGCGGGTTAAATGACTTGGATGCTATTTAACCTACTTAGATCAAGATTTTTTTTATGGATTAGACAGCGAACAAGCACACATGTCTCCTGAATATGGTAAGAGATAACTGAGGCTAAATAGTCACTATAGATGTTGTAGGTACGTCGCTCTCTAGTAGTTGGGCTGTTACACCATAATTCGCACCCCTAGATCTAAAGGGAGCTAACTCAAATTTTAATTATCTTTTCTTGTATCGGACCATTCTAGAATATTCAAATAGTTATATCGTTTTTGTGTGCCAAAATTACTTAGATTTCTTGAGTAATTGTTTAATAATTCTTTGAAGATTTAATTCGTTTTATTGATCGGTTGGTCTTCATGTAGAGAATTCCGTGATATTCATAACTCAAAAATCGAGAATTTTGAGTTAGCTCCCTTTAGATCTAGGGGTGCGATTATTATGTATCTTCGGACCGGAAAACGACAATGTCATTATCCCTATCCATCAAGTGATCCAGTGGTCATGTTAGAAGTGTTTATTAGGTAGACAGATAGTCAATACGAGATAGTTAACATTGTTGGTAGGTGTTTGCGTATCACCTATCGGGGGCTCAGATTCAATATCCACAGTGACATGCATTTTTATAATGAACATAATCTGTACTACTGGATGTAAAATTTATTTCGTTACGTAAATATTTTTGAGTTTATGTATTGACTGAAATCTATAATAAAATCAAGGGTAGACAAAGCTACATTTGTTCCCACGACTAGCTGACGACATTAGATGAAAAGTCCGTCGCCATATCGGGCATAATTCCGGCTTCTCATTGGTACATGGCGGGTTTCGAACCTGAAGTACCGAAATGGAAGTTTGAAACGTGTACCACTAGGCCACCGAGGTATTATTTAGCTAGAAAAATGTCTTATGTAAAAAGTTCAATGAGGTTAATGTGCTCATACTTACGCATTGAAAAAATGCACCTGCGCATGTTATGGCGCCTGTCGCGAATTCCACCGTAAAGGCGGGTTTACATGGTACGAGATAATTCATCGTCTGTGGTCAGAAAAAGTGACTACATTGAATGTGATAAATGCATATACGCTAAGGATGAGTAATGAATAAAAATAAAAATTAAATCTTAAAGTAAGCTATTTATATTATTTATTGATTTAACTCTTTCTTGTGTTCAAGTTATATTATGGAAGAAAACACAAAAAAGGGACAAAACAAGTCACGGACACAGCTCAGTACCTGTGTAAATACTATTTATACGTTATAATTTGATGAATGTCTAGTTAGTTTGGCCAGTATGTAAGGACACATGACAGTTGGTAATCCATAATTTCTACCTACCACGGAAGGGTACAAATCCTGGGTTTCCTCACGGTGTTTTCCTTTTTTTTTATAGTATAAGACAGCGAACAAGCACACGGGTCTCCTGATGGTAAGAGACAGCCGTGGTCTATAGACACCATAGATGTTGTAGGTGCGTCGCTGCCCTGTGGTCGGGCTGTTAGACCTTATGTGCTAGTCCTTCACTATAATATTACCTGGTTTTTGAAAAATTTACTTAATTTAAAAAACTCATTGCTAATGGCTTCGTATATTACAATACAATTATTATTAATATTATTATATAATGCGGGGTTTGAACCCGAACTTCTGCAATATAAGTGAGAACCGCGTACCACTAGGCCACCGAGGCTCTAAATTATTAAATGTTGTTTTGCAAATAATGTCCAATGTAAACCAAGCATCATTACTATTTACGTGTGGACGTTCTTATTTAAAGAATTAAGTCTATTTATAGTAAACTTGTAGCATTCACTTGCAGTTTATGTGGATGTAATTAAGCTTACGTGAATCCAAAGTTCTTTAAACCCATCATGGATGTTTTCAACATAGTTATAGGTGAGATTCCTTTAATAACGTAACTTTTTATCAAAGACATAACTTTTAAAAATCACTTGTACTTATGCACTATTTCAGCGATGAGATCTTGACTTATCAAAATACTATGTGTAAGTGTTTAAAAATGATATTTTAAATCTTTAGGGAATAATGTTAACGAAATCTGAGGCTTATTGTCCGTGGCGTATATCGCACGCTTAGAATTAAAGTGACCTAATTCAAAAAATGCAATTAGTTATAAATGAGTAAGAAAGTTTTAAAAAATCGTGTTTCGCTTTGCTTTAAGCAAATTTTGTGCATTAGCCTTTTGAGTGTACAATTACATGTAAGTTTATATTTATAGTGAAATGGTATAATTGAGTATTACATAAATTTTGAGTTAAGTCACTTTAATTCTAATGCGATATGTTAATTTTCTGCTTGGAGAACATGAAAATATCGTTTCACGCGGTGAAAGGAAAGTTGACATTTTCCGCCCACTGGGCAGAAAATATGTTTTTGTGTATTTGGTTATATAATATACGAGTCATCATCATTCTCTGAAACGTTTTCCCATTATTTGGGGGCGCAGCATGTATTATTTCTCCAAACACTCCTGTTAGCAGTAAAATCCACACTTCCATTACACACATACCTTTCTTCACACAGTTCATCCAAACCTTCCTTGGCCTACCTCTACCTTTCCACATTAAAATCCAACATTCTTCTGGTCGCATTCCCTTCATCCCTTCACATGCCAATCGCTAGTCGTCATTTTCTAGTTTTTCCAATCACTAGTGCTACTTTCAAACTTCCTTGTATGTAACAACAATCCCTAGTTTTATTCATTATTTTAGACAACCCTTTTAACTTTTTAAGCAATGGGAAGTTAGGCAATCAAAACATGATGTGCTTGCTGTGAAAAAATATTTTACATTCATAGGTAATAAAATTCGAATATTTTCTAAGCTGAGGTTAAAATACGTTGTGATATCAGGTTTATTACCCGTTTTGTGTACGTTTATATTTAAGTCGGCGGGAGAAAAGTAGTTTCATTCCGCCGGGTGGGCAGAAAAAAATGTTTTTCTCTATCCTTCTCGTGCGAATAGAAGCTGATTCGACCGCTGCGTTAAACAAAGAACTTAAAACTTGCGAGACAGGTAGCAAGACGTTATATTTAGCATTAATATTTCCGAAATCTTTTTTAATCAATAGCGCTTAATAATATTTTGTGTTTGCTTATTTTATGTCGTGTATCTTCAGAATGGTCTGCTCTCATCCCTGCCTTATCTGGGGAAGTACCTGTGTGCCCTGGCGTCGTCTGTGCTGGCTGACTCACTGCGGCGAAGCGGTCGCCTAAGCACTACTGCTGCTAGGAAGCTATTCACTGGATTTGCTGTTGGGTTACCAGGTAGGGCCAATTATACCATCTTTATTTGTAAACACGCCGGTTTCGGAGACTTTTGACACCACTCTCGGATAATACACGATACTCGGATAATACATGCTATTTGGTCGTGGAATGTCAACCGAGGTCTCCCCGGATACCTACATCCATCCACATTCGCATTGTATATCTGTTTTGTCAATCTTTCTCATTTTCATAATCACTTAAAATAACTGTCTAACTGTCACAGTTCACGAGATACAGACTATATAGAGAGACAGACAGATAGGCGGGTGGATAGCGGTGTCTTGGTAATATGGTTCCGTTTTCACCCTTTAAATATGGTGCCCAAAAAACGCTGGTACTTTATGAAAACTGAAAATTAAACATAGGATATAGCATGTTTTCTAGTAGATTAGTCTTGAAATCGGTCTAGACAGTTTAATCACGACTTAGAGGTGGCAATAACAGCTATATTCCAATAATTAATTATACTGTTGTGTTATTTTTCAGTAACTCTTGTCATAAACTGTTATTATATTATTAGCTATTAGTTGGAAAAAAGTTATAAAACCATAGTCAGAGAAGCGAGAAGCTTTTTTTACCTCTCTTACTTTTATTTCGACATTATTTAAATTGGCAAAAGGTATAAAATCGTAGTCAGAGAAGCGACAAGGTTTTTTTACCTCTCTTACTTTTATTTCGACATTATTTCAATTGGCAAAAGGTATAAAATCGTAGTCAGAGAAGCGACAAGCTCTAACAACAGTCAACAACAACAGGATGAGTAAGAATTCAATAATTTTGTTATCGGTTGTGCAAGAATAACGCGTTATATAATCTGTTATTGTAATAATGACCATCTCTACTCCCTTGTACTAATCAAGGAAGATTCCCACTGAAGTGGTCACTGGGACGTGTCATTGATACTATTGACGGACGGGATGGAATTTCGCGAGTTGCAGACGTAAAAATAGCTACTGGAATCATCGAAGATCGTCCCTTAAGTAACACGTTTCAACGATTAACCTTGATACATTTTCATTGGAAAAAAAAACATATTACCGATCGACTACTATTTCGGCCTACAATGCATTGTAGAAAAAAAAACGTATTACCGATCGACTACTATTTCGACCTACAATGCATTGTAGAAAAAAAAACGTATTACCGATCGACTACTATTTCGACCTACAATGCATTGTAGAAAAAAGAATCGCTTTCTCGTACAATTCTTCAATCTAAAAATATGTTTTAACCTAATAATATAATTTTTTTTTGATAATATCAAATAGGCTATTTATTTTTTCTTTCCAGCAACCCGACTACTGCCCATCGTGCAAAGCTCTACCTTCGTCAGATGCGTCTCCAAGCTTTCATGTTCAAAAGGGATGGTGAGTTTGGACCACCTTGGCATTGTTCCGACTCTGCCAGAGCACGCTCTGAGACCGCGCCAGTCGCAGTTGGCGCGGCATTGGCAATTGCCACTGCTGGCACATTAGTGGGATATGCCATTTGGCGGTATTTGAAGGTAAAGAAAGTCCAATATGACACAATGGAATGAAGGGGTTAAATGCGTTATGAGTATTTTTCATGTTTTTTGTATTGGCAATCAAAATTTAAATTGGCACATGCATTTTATAATTATATATTATAGAAACTCACTATGTTGTACCGGTTGGCGAGCATTGTAAACCGGTATAATTAATTGGCATATACAATGTTGATTGGCATATAAATTTATATTGATCGATAATATTCAGAAAGTTGGCGAGTGTACTTTTGGCCAGTAAGTACCATATAGTAAAATATTTTTACTTTATATTGCTACAACATATATGTTTTTTATTGTAATAAAAACAACAATTTACTGGTTTTGTTAAGAGATATTATATCCACATTTTTAAACAATATTATATCACCTTTTTTATTTTTTTACAGGATTTAAAAATAAGTTACGTATTTAAAAAACATATTATAATGCATTGCCAAAAAAAGTGATGAGAATGTGTATTCATCGATAACTATCGATAAAACACTGTCCCAACGCGAACGTCGTGAACATATACAGTTGTAATAAATCAAAGTATGTGAACATTTGAAGTAAAATTTTAAAAAGTAAAATATGAAAAATATTTAGAACGCATTTACGAGCCCCGAGAGTATATTTTGGTGGTTAGTTTAATTGGATTTGTATCGCGAAAGGTCCCAAGATGAAAAGTGGGTAGGTACATAAACCCAGTATGAAGTTTTAACGTATAGATACAAATTTTAACAAGTTGAGAATTCTTCGTTACATAATAAAGGAATAAAACGGGTGGTGTGATAATTAATAAGCTAATGTTATTACGTTGCAAGTTTTAAATTAAGTATAACATAAGAAGCGAGTCGATGTTTAGTTAGTTTTATACTTATGTATCGATATCGATGTTTAGTTAGCTATGTACTATTTAGTTAGTTATATTATACCATTACACTGAGGATACACACAATTTTAAATTTAATTTATATTAACGCTATCTATCCTGACCTTTAATAAGTTAATCTGATCCAGTAAGATTATTTACTTATTGAATTTTTGATAATTTCTTATTAAATGTTTTAATAGTGGTCATGTTTATAATTTTTAAAATGAAAATAAACTAAATAAATTGTTATATTAGGGAGTAAGGTTTTTCATTTTGATGCAAAAGGCGTGAAACTTAGAGCATTCCTCGTATTATAAATTTGTAGTTTATGGTGTGTATGTGTATGAATGTAAGTCAGTTTCCATAAAATAAAAGTCAAAAGCGGTTAAGAATCTATTTTAAAAAGCAGTATTGAATGAGTGGTTAATAAAATATTTGTGTTACAATCAAATTATTAGTATTTTACAGTAAATGTACATCACGTTTTAACTCTTTACAAATATATTTCCTTTAGTGACTAACTGTCACTTCTTATGTCAAAGTGTAAAAGTGACAATGACCTTTTTTATGAGGACTTATCAAATAATTTTTTATAAATAAATCATAGCTCTAAAAATATTTATCTCACTGTTCAATAGCGATGTTAATGGTTGATATATTAAATAAAAATGTATCTAGCCCTCCCGTTTTCCCATAGATAAGATTTTCAATTGTAAATGTTTAATTAAATAAGTATATCCAACATTGTTATTTATGTAGAATTATTACAGCTACATATTAATTAAAACATATCAAATGATAATAATTTATATCCCGTCAATCGTATATAAAAGTTGACATAATGTATTTATAAATATATGATATTGTGTCTAAGGATAAATATAATTTATTTAAATTGTTTGCGATCTAGCGGACACTAGAAAGATATTACGTGTACAAGCAATAATTACTTTTTTATTCGCCGTGGTTGCGATAGATGTGGCTGAAATTGATGTTGTATTGTGTGCAAAACTTGGTTATAGTCCTCAATTTTCCATTGTTTATAACAACAGATTTATAAATTTACAAAAAAATCGCGAGGAAGGAAAGTTTTTGATTGTGTTTTATTACATAATTCTAATCACTACTACCTCTGTTATCTTCCAAGTTTAATTTTACTGTAATATAAATTTTCCACGTTATAGATTCAATTTATACATTTTCAAAAGTTTTTTTTTAAATTTTATTATATATCTACCTAATGAAATAAGTTTTAGTTATTAACAATATTGTTCTAATTACCCATATTGTGTCCTCAGAGACTCCAAGACTCCCTTGTTTAGATACTTTGTAATATTTATAAGCACATTCTTGTATAAAGCTTCATTTTCTATAATATTCTTCTATTTTGTCTTCTTCAAAAGAAGACTGCCTTAGTATTTTAAGAGTTATATACAGTTCAACTAGTAACCAAGTTTTGCTTTTAAGGTGCGTGTGTTTATGCTTTAATATGAAAGGCTTAAAATTTATTTCATTATGTCTTAATACTCAATTATATGCCATATCTTTTCTATATTATAATCAGTAAGTTGTGTGACACGTATAATGTGATTGTTCTAACGTAAGTTTGTAACTCATTTATATCATGCAGTTGAAGTTAAACTTAGTTTAAGTGATAATTATAGTCTAACGTTGAGTAAGCGCTTCTGCTGTACATAGTGTAGCTTTATTTTTGCCGAATCCTACTTGTCACTGGTGTGTTTAATTTTAAATTTTACTTGTAATTTTCGATACTTTTTAAATATAATGCTTTTTGTCTACTGTAAATATTTCTTGGTAACACATTTTTAAATACAACGCACTGTTGTTTCTTAAAAAAAGTTCTCATTGAATTCAATTTTTTGATCTCTGAACGTTTCTGATAAATATTTCTATTAGATATAAAAAAAATACTATTTTGTACTGAATTCTTGTAGTTATTTTCCTCAATAGTTTTTTAGCGTTACGTGCGTATCGGTGCATTTGTAATAAATAATGATATTATACTAAATATTATATGCCATACGATTTGTCTTCCAGTAACATTGATCTTATAACAATAGCGTAAAGTATTGTAGCTTATTATTATCAGTAATAAGGTTATTGTGGTAAAAATTTAAATGTTATAGAGATTGATGAAGCCTAAAGTTTGAATTATATTTATGTGATTTTATAAATGATGTACCTAATGTAATGTACCTAATCTCTAAAGAAAAACCTAGACACAATATGATTTTTGTAATTTTTCGCTATTTTACTAAATATATATTTTAATATGGCATGGCAAATAATTGAAGTGTCTTTAACGAAGAATTAAAGAAGTAGTAGGCCTTTAATCATTACGTTTTGTTTAACAGTTTGTAACAACAACAAAATTGACATGTAATAGAATTAAACATTTTCGATGTCTATATTATTTTTTTATTATCTAAAAAAAGACTGGAAAGAGTATCGATAGAAATTATCGATAACTTGAATCATCGTCCCACCTCTATAATATTTAAGTTTTTACCATCAGATATTAATGCTTATTATATACGGTCATAGTGTTATAGTGGTGGTGTGGTTATGATAGGTAACGTTGTAACTAAAATTAACCGTTATGAGGGTTTTGGATGCGATTTTTTGTCTCTTTCTTGTTAGGTATTATGAACGAGACAAATTCACGATAAAAATCGGATACAGTGAGTAGATCAAAAAACAGTTTTAAAACATTCGTATAAAAATATTTCAAAAGTTGAAATAACTTCGGTGTTTCATATTTATTTCAAAGCCTACAGTTAAAATTTTACATGATACTTTTAGTTTTAATCAGAATAGTATGGCTTGGCATATTTGAGTACTATTTAAAAAAATTATTGAAATTTACATCTTGTCGTTTTATAATCTGTGGAAAACTACAGACTATAAATTAGTAATTACTTCGTTAACCTAAAGATGTTTAAATAGGCGAAGGGGTGAAAGGGAGAACGGTTGGCGCGAAATCCGATTTCATTTATTTTTTAAAATTTGAGACATCATATTGCGCGGTTTAAAATGTGAATAAATTGAAACACGGTCAGTACCTACTTATCTATTTCAATTAGCCTTAAGGCAAATCCTGAAAAAATTATCTCAGAAAAAAAACCGCTCGGGAAAACTGGTAAAAGATTTTATAGTAGTTGTTGACTACAAATTATAAATAATAATTGAACATTTAGTTTATTGTATTTTAAATTATTTTCTCGGGATTTTTTCGATTGTTAAAACAATTTCGAATTTCGACTAAATTATTATTATTTTACTTTTTAAACTAGATAACTATTTCAAAGTAATTTTACTATTATATTGTTAATTTAATTTTTCTGGTTACGATTTAGTATTTTCACGTATGTATATTGACAAGTACATTATTTGCTTACTCTGGGGTTAGATCAATTGGTGTTTGTTCACATATTTATTTATTAGACATACTTGTCTATATTTAGTGAATATTTTAGACAAAAAATGTCAGTAAATCGGTAAAAACTATTAAAAAGAAGTAAGTATTTGTATCGCCTTTGTGATGTAACGGTACCTACTGCTTTCGCATTTTAATATCGTTAGCTGTGTAAAGTCCCGGGTTCAATTCCCAGGTCGGAAACTTTTCTTAAATGTCTTTCAGATTATTCTGAGTAAACATTACTTTGCCCGGAATTGGAATGAGCCCGAAGTGGCGATGGGCTTGCCACTTATCACATGGGCCTTAGTACCTTGGCTAATCGTGGGTGTTCTAAGTATATCTACTGGACTTACGAGTCGTGGATATACTAGCATACCTACCACTTCGGGGTTAATGGGCGTGAAGGTACTTTTTTTAAGTATTTGTAACCATACACAACCATGCATGTTTATTTTTCTTGCTTTTATTGCATTTTGTCATGATTTGTACCAAGAGTGAGTGATAGTTGAATTTATACGCGTCGTAACGAACTAACGAGTCATTTTTAATCTCGTAGTTGTGAATAACTGCTAGTTTCTAATATGAAACAAATAAGAAATCATCCAAAGCCCTCGTATATGTAAACATACGATTCACCATTCGAAAACGTCTTCAATTTTTTAAGCATGAAATTAAAAAGAAAAACATGAAGTATCAATTGTTAGTACCTGACGACCTAGGGCCTATTTCGCTATATCAATTTTGTATTTCAATCTCATTGTCGTATCTGACAAGAAAAATGTTCGGTTAATAAAACAATTAGGTAGGTCTTTGATTATCTAAATGTGTAATCGATTGTTTCTTTTTATCATTTTTTACTTATAATTACTTACTAAAGTTGTGCAACAAATTAAAAAAAAGAAAAAAAAAGAAAACTTGTCAACGTGTCAGATTCAACAATGCAATTGAGTTGCCAGCGTAAATAATATGTGGAATAGGTCCGGCACGCACCACTAAGTAATATCTAAGACATATCTCAAATTATTGTAATTAGTGGGTTCGTTTTATTGAAATTGTCTTTATGAATAAATGACGTCAAATTTGACATAGCTATTTTATTTAGCAATATCTATATCTTTATACTCATACCGCCTTATTAATAAACTATGATTAGCGTCAGAATAACTTTACTCCAAGACTTAAGCATAGATTAGGCAATTATGGT
>DVZL01004209.1:0-13140 GCA_018236625.1 Lasaia peninsularis | reverse complement strand
CAGAGCGCTTAGTATGCGCTAAACGCAATTGCGTGGGTACGGCTATTATTATTACTGCCGCCTCTAGTAGCGGGGAGTGAGGCGGTGATTCTGTGCTCTGTGGTACTTATCTTTTTCACATAACTTCTAAATGGCTAAACGGATTGGGTTAAAATTTTATACAGATATTTAGATGATTTTCTATATGATTTAAAACTACAATTGGACCCGATAGGTGGCGCTGCTGTCAATCATCCATCAGCTATCAACCACGAACTAGCCGTGCGAAGTCAGGCCGGGCTGTTATTTGTAAAACATACCTAATCCCCATAAAAAATTGACAGTTGATCTATCGAAAATACATAGTGAAATAAGGATTCAAAGTTCGATTGTTCCTTATTATACAGCATAAAGCATTAAGACATATTATACCGATGTCATTTGATACACAAATGGGATAAGATTAAAAGTCGGCATCCATTTTGTATAAGACTTTCGCCCTGTGTTTGTGTGTCGTAAGAGTCGAGCATAGGTTAAACCAACATGACCACTGTAGTAGTGCAGCAACTCACCCGGATAGAGATTCACCTATTCCTGCCGCCATAATGACATTATCGTATTCCGGTCCGGAGTGTAGGATATTTTTTCTCATCGAATCTAACTGTCCGACTACGAGATAACAACGCATATGGTCCATAGGCCACGGTTGTCTTTTACTATCAGGAGACTAGTGTGCTTTTTCTTTGTCTTATCCTATAAAAAGACTGTATACATAAGTGGATCACTTTATCGTAAGTGGTCACTACCGTCCACGAACTTATATTACCTGTTTGTATACCCATAAGAATTTATTGATCCCATTGCTGATGCTCAAAGCGTCGTGTTGTTAGGCTACAAGAGAATCACCAGTAAAACAGTAAGAAGACACACTACAGTAATAGGCACCGTCAGTGGCGTAGCTATAACGTTTGGGGCTCTTGGCAAATTTATCGGGAGGAACTACATTTTTACTAAATATGTAATGATAAATTGTTCGACCGGATGAATACAGTATCATGTCAAAATTCAGTACTGAGTTAATATTTAATACAGTTAAACTAGCCCTTGACAATTTTATCGGGAGGAACTATTTTTTTACTAAATATGTAATGATAAATTAACTGTCCGGAAAATACAGTATCATGTCAAAATTGAGTACTGAGTTAATAATACAGTTAGACTAAAATATTTTTTACATTTGCAATTATTACTAAATTGACATTAAGTAAATTTACAATTACCAAAGTTATATGAAACAGAGTATTATCTTTTAATATTATATGTATAGATTCGGCGAAACCATAAGAAGAAAAATGTAAGCTTTTCCTGAAAAAGTACGTTTTTAGAGTTAATACAGTATTCTTACGGACAAGCGAAATATTGGAAGTTGGAATTTCTTGGAATTTGTGAATAATAATACTTATGTACCAAGAATAGTTGCTTCATATGTATTAGTATCAAGAAATCGTAGTAATTTACGTAATAAATAGTATTACTTCTTTTCTACAAAATAACATTCACAGTTTGTATCTGGCCCCAATTTTTTTCCTAAACAATACTCTGAAAAAATGAGCTAGTGTTCCTATCGTGAAGCACACTGAGAAGAAAACATGAATCAACGTGTTGAGAAATAAGTGGTTACATTCTTTGATTGAAAGCTCCCAAGCCGTATTTGCGTAACAGGTTCTACTTAAACCGTTAAAATATGATAGAAATTTAGAAAGTAGTTACCTATGAGGAAATAACACTGAATATATTTATAAAAATCTAATGTCTATCTGTCCATACCCGGTTGTCGACTCACGCGAAAACTACTGAAGTACCTAATATCGATCGTTACAAAATTTGGCTAACGAGTAGCCTATGTTCCGAGATAAGTCATAGGCTACTCTTTTTCATGGTATTTCTCGATAAAATATATGGATAAAGTTAAAATCTAAACTTGGATATAATTCATAAATGCGCAGTCTCATTTCATTCATTACATATAAGTATATTCTCTCCCGCTAAAAACAGTAGTGTTGACTTGATCATGCAAGATCCACAATCTACTTGCAACGTTTGTTTTGCAATAGTAAGTAGAGGTATAATTATGCGCCCATGATTAGCCGACGTTATTATGTTCCATGGAGCGACAGGTGCTAATTCCGCCGCCATATCGGCTACTAAACTCAACCTTAGGCAACGTCGTTTTTCAGATAAGCTGAAAAAATTTATAAGAACTACTCGTTAATCGAACCCAGGACCTCGTGTATCAAAGGTTAAACACCAACTTTACTCGACCACGGGGGCGACTTCACTTCAAAACTGTAGTATAGATGCCTTGTGTCGAAAATATTAAATCTAAAAACGATGATTTCGTGCAACCGCCCTTAACACTTGTTTGCATCAGATTTTTGTAAGAAATGATCATCTGGCAACGTATTCGAAAATAATTTATCTATTTTTGATTTACCAATGACGCGATCCCGTGGAATGTAGTAAACGACAACGGACGCTATATTTTTAGTTATACCTTTATTTTTAAATGGTTGCTTGGAAGATTATTATCATAGATGAACTGATAGTTTGTCTGTTACTTTATCGTCTGGGTTTTGACCAGGTTTGAAAGAAGTCAGTTTTAGCTAAAGTAACCTCAATGGCCTAGTGTTTGGCGCTTCGGAATTCCATTCCGGTAATACAGTTTCCAACTCCGCATTAAAAAACGGAAGCCCTTATCTAATTAAATTTGATATAGAAACGGGATAAGGCTAGAACGTAGAAGAAAAATAAGAAATCTGTTTTGTTATAATATACAATGTTATATACATAAAACAAAACGAAAGCAACTAAACTGAAAACCCCGGTGTTAATTTCAATATGATATCCTTTGAGTACAATACGCATTATTATGTATTTATCAGTGCTCGGAGGCACATTTTAACCTTATATCACTTGCTCAGTTCCAGACTAGACAAAGCTTAAGGTTTCACCCACACCATCTTGACAAAGCTTAAGTTTTCACCCACACTATCTTGACACGTGGCAGTCGTCGACCGTGCAATTTTGTAGGCGTTTTTTCCACGTACAGAACACCTTTGTGGAACCAGTTGTCGGTGGCGGTGTTCCCAAAGCAATACGACTTAATTACCTTCAAAAAGAGAGTGTACTAATTTCTTAAAGGTTGGCAACGCAAATGTTATATCCCTACTATTTGTTGTCCATGGGCGGTGGTAGTCACTTACCATCCACCACACCACCACAAGTGAAATACTTGCTTGTTTGCCTCCTCTTCCACAAAGTATTATTTGTTCAGCTATTTAATTTGTTTGTTTTAATTAAAGTTTTGAGGATGAGTAAGCCAGTAAATGATTCGTGAGTTTTGACTGGTATAACTAAAACTAAATTCTATAATTTTAATCATATTTTTACGTTTCAATCAGATTTTGAATGGCTGAAAACGATTGGACAAATATCGATATAGTTTGGAATATTTCAACTTTAAATATCAGCTATATTATTAAAATTAGTTGAGAATTAAATACAGGAGAGTTATAAAAGTCTAGGTATTTGAGATCCTGGCTCAAGCCTGAGACACGTTTAGAAGTTATTATATAACTTGTTAAAATCGAGTTCAATAATTGCAAATTTAAAAATAATCAATAACACATCGAAACATATGTATTTTGAAGTCATATATAATCGATAATTTCGGTTTTTAAATAATAACTGTTGTGGGTTTAAATACTAATGATGAAGATGATGATAATTTAATGCTACCTGCAGTTGTAAAAAAACAAGAAAAACAATGTAAGAAAATTTATTCATATAATTTTATTAAAACATTATGAAATGTTTACAAGATTTTTACAAACAATAATTTATTACAAAATACAATTTCAATCTCCTATTACATTTTGTGCGTTGTCCATTATTTAAAATTAAATAAAGATAACAAATCTAATCCTAGTAATCTCACATGCATATTCTAAAAATTATATGTAACATTACGTACGAGCTTACGTAATTTTTTTTTACAAAATAGTGCTTAAAACATTTGTAAAAATTCTAAAAAAAACCTGTCATTTTTACAACTTAACATCTATATAATCTCAAGAGGCTTTAACTTTTAGTTTGTGAACTATTCACGATCCAACGAGCCAGTGTTATTACAATATTATATTTATATTGCATTTTTAAGCTTCTGTTATATAGAAAAAAAAGAGAATTATTAATTTCTTTATTATAAAGATAAAAGGTGAAATCACGCATCCGTAAACGAATAATCAAGTTTAAGCTGTTTCATGCGACAAACTAAAATCAACATGTATTCAGTTTAGAAACTTGAAGAAACACACAGGCTAATTTTTATCCTGAATAAATCTTGTGTGAAGTTTCAGAAATCAAAAAGTAGGCAATAACTATTTCAAGTGAACAGAAACTCGTATCCATTGACTTTCAAAGTCCTGAGGAATGAATAAAATATTTTATAAAGAGGAACTAAAAGTCTCAAAACTCTAGAACTATCACTTACAAATTTAAAAGAAAGTGCTTCACATTCTGTATATCAAAATATGAGGAAGGTAAAAAACATTTTTTGGTAAGTATAGATGCAAATTGCTGATGCTGTAGCCTAATTTTGTGAATAATATATTGTTCATCTAATATACTGACTCGTAAGTTCGCCAACGGATCATCCCTTTAAAGGGTTTTTTTTATAGAAAACAATCAATTGTACCTAAGGTTCATTTACAACGAATAAGGCACTTTATTTACAAATTCAAGGCGTTTCAAATTATTATCAATTGCAATGGGTACACATTGTACTTGGAAGACGTGAAAAATTTTACAATATGTACATTCATATGTCTTTTACAAAATATATACTAAAAATATATACCTAAGAGAATTTATCATTAATCAGTCTCTTAAAGCATTTCATTGTACAATATTCAGACCTTTTAATGCCAAATATTAATGAATTAATATTAGTACTCTTTGTAATCATAAAGGTAGACTTTCGAGACAATTATAAATAGCAACAATAGCGTTAAAGTTATATATTCAGAAACATTGCTCTCGAAACAGAGGTTGAACTATGTTTGCTGTGCTTGATTCGACCGTCTACCTTTAACAAGATTTTACAAATTTTAACTTTAGTGTATAACAAATTTTTTTCTTTATCAAATTGAATATATTTTTTCTTTATTACAATCAATTTCTTTTTTATACAACATTTGCTTGCTATGATCTCGTGTACTAAAAGAACAACTTTGCTACGTACTGAATTGGTTTGTCGTATTTCGTACTACCCTATACATTCAAAAAAAACTCTGAGTTAGACTGTATTTTTTTGACTACCTAAATTTGATCAAAATTGTAAAAGTGATTTTTGAGTTACGTATGTTGAGTATGTTTAAAAATGACAAATTAAAGATATTCAGTTTTGATTGCAAAATAATTTGAAGTCAGTTTTTGCAGTTTTATTGCGTCTATTTTATTTTCAAGTATTTAAAAAAACATGCTGTCATGTTGTAAAGAAATAAATGCATCTGTAAAATATGAATTTTGAGACTCAAACCAAACTTCAAAGGAATTTATTGTCTCTATTCATAGATTCAAGATAATTATGTTTTTCAGGTAGTTCTAACTTCCTAGTATATTTAATCATGTTGCTAGTGATAGCTTACAAATGTCATCATAGATTAATAATATTTAACCAATCGTAACAATTTTGTACAAAGTTAGTTGTCTCCCAACAGAAGTCACTATTGTATCATTTGCAAATATTGATTTTCTTCGTAAAACGAAGATAGAGAAGTTTGTAGATCATTAACAACCATGTTATCTCCTCCTTGCAAAGGATGAGTTGTACTTGAAACCATTTCAGAGCTCTTCCAATTTTCACAATTTTCTACATATTCCAGCGTCCTTTGATAAGTCTCCTGACGCATATTGTTGTGGTTTTTCTTTCTACCATTTGTTGCTTCAATTTGGGATTGTGAAATATCCCATACTTGGACCTCACTAGCTTGAGTCTGGCTGTCTGTGGACATGTTAACTGTGTTCTGTGACTTTTGCACATTGTGCTTATTAAACTGGTTGCCTGGATAATCCCATTGGTTGTAGGGCCTCTGCTGGTTATAATATTGGTTGCTATTTATCATTGTTTGGTTATACTGGTGGTTGTTTTTTGGTGGTGGTGGGCCCATTACAGATGTTCTCGACATTTGGATTGGATGCATCTGGTTTTGATTAGAGTAATTTACAGCTTGAGTTTGGGGATAATTCATCATGTGATTATTGTAAATCATGTTTTGATTTTGCGGCCCATTTGGCATTCCTTGCATTTGACTTTGATAATTTTGCATCATTGGATATTGTTGCATGTTTTGAGGTCTTATATTAATTTGATTTTGCATAGGATACGAAGGTGGAGGAACATTATTTTGGTATTGATTAGGAACATTATTATAATTTCGGTTTTGCATCTTTGCGTTGCACATTTGGCGATTGTTGAATGATATGGTTGGTGCCATTTGAGACTGAGCATTTAAATTCATATTTGAATTCATATTTGCCATCATATTTGGATTCTGATTTGACATAGGAAGTCCATTCATAGTCATATTGTACATATTTTGGACCATTGGACTCGTAATGGGACTTTGTAGGCCTGGGTGCATAGGACTTGGCATACCATGACTCATAGGACTTGGCATCCCGTGACTCATAGGACTAGCTATATTTTGGTTCATTGGGCTAGCAATATTTGCCATTGGGCTTGCAATATTTTGAGACATTGGACTTCCCATATTGTTGTGTTGTGGACTCATCATCATGTGATTTGTCATCTGAGGACTCATAATACTTTGCATGCTCTGTGGACTCATTGCATTGTGTTGTGGAGACATCACACTCATAACGCTCTGTGGGCTCATTATGTTATATGCACTTGGTGGACTCATGACATTATGTGGCAGGCTTTGAGGACTTCTAACACTTTGAGGACTCATAGAACTGTGAGGTAAATTTTGGTTATTTAACATGTTATGGGCCATGTTTGGACTCATCACGGCCTGAGGGCTCATAACAGTTTTTGGACTTAAGGCAGGCTTCTGAGGTAGTTGAGTATTTATTCTTACTCTGTTAATTTGTTCTTGTTGATTGGCTGGGATTGCTTGTATTGATTGCCAAGGATTATTTCCAGTTTCACTAACTGGCGGTTTTGAATATTCCTGCTCAGGTTTTTCTGCAGGCACCTCAGGAATTACTTGATCCTGAAGAGAAGGGTTCTTATCGTCCGGTGATTTAGCAGCTAATAAAGAACCACTATTACCCGACATACTAACATCTAATGACCTTAAATCGACTTGAATATCACTTATGTTGAGATCACTTCCTATGGCACCGAGATTTTTAAGAAGAGAATCGTCACTAGTAGCTACATCACTGATTTTTTCACTAGGATTGTTTGAATCTTGTACGCCACTAGTTAAATCGTCTTTGGTTGGGTTTTCTTCGTCTTTTTTGATTACTTCAGATAGTGGATTGGTGGAGTCAGTGTTAGCTGGTGCTACCGAGTCGGTTCCCAATATTGATTGGTTAAGATATTGCATCATTTCGTCTGGTATCACCAGCTTGTTTTCCACCATTTCTCCTTCCGCGACCTAAAAAATATTTTTTTATATAAATATCTATTAACAGTATCTACTAAGACTGGTATATGGGTATAGAATCTTTGCTACAACAAAAATGACTTGATAGAAAAATGATTACCGGTACTAGTTTTTTTGCTGATAAAATAATGTTACAATTTTATAAAATCTTTTTTATTGGGTAGGAACAAGCAATACAGTAAGTATCTTTATGTTCTCTGAAACTCTGCTACTTATTTAATCTTAATAAATTTGCAAATCTACATTTCTCGTAAACTTTTTCGAAAGGGTACTATATTACAACATCATTAAGTGATTTTTTTTCGTGAGCGCTAGTGATTATGCCTTATTCAAAGAAACTATGATCGCTCTTTCTCTTAAGTGACAATTGATAAACAGATAGAACGAGTGTTTTTTGACGTTATTTAATGATTATATATATCAAGTCGCCTCTGTGGTGTAACGGTACAGGTGTTACTTGTTAAGAACGTTAGCTAGTTACATGGGTCCCGGGATCAATTCCCAGGTCAGGCAACTTTTCTTTAAATGCTTTTCAGATTTTTCTGAGTAAGGGCTTTAGTACCTTGGCTAATTGTGAGTGTTGTAGTATATGTCCCGTACATATACTTTTAAATATACAGTTACCACAGTTATATGAAACAGAGAATTATCTATTAATATATATGGATTTGAATGTGCTCGAAGTGGCGATAGGTTTGCCACCTATCACATTATGGGCCCTGGTACCTTGACTAATCGTGGGTGTTCTAGTATTTCTGCTGGACTTACGAGTCGTGGATATACTAGCACACTTCTGCCTATCCCCTCGGGGATAATAGGTGTGAAGGTAATTTTAATTAACAATGTTGAAATTCTTCGAGTTTTGTCTTTTTTTTTAATTTAACTTAGAAGTATATGGTAATATTCACCTGTTCCAAGTTAACTTCTTGATTTGGATGATGAACTTGGGCAGTAGTTATTACAACCGTATTAGTAGAGTTTGACCGAGATTCCTTGTATTGTACTTCATGATCATCTTCAGTCTTGAATGGGAATGAGGCATCACCCTATCGAAAAAAAAAACAACTAGATTAATACACCAAAACTCAAACGTATATTTCAAAGAATTGACATAATATAAGAATATACATATACATCACGTGCGGCCAACCGATTGATCGTGGCTAATCAAAAAATATAAATACGTAGAACATGTAATAGAAGTAAGTACAGAAGTATGTAATTGATACATCGCGATGGGTGTCGTCAGTAAAAAGTCGATATTGGGTCTAAATATGTTGGCAACCCCTGATGTACAACTATGTGTACTCGTATAGTACTGCTGAATTGTACTGGTTTTAACAAGCATGAAAGCAGAAATATTTTAACTCACATTTTAATAGGGCTCCAAGATAACAATATTAGGCAAAACAAAAAATGTGGTTAATGGTTATTACACTACAAAGTTTATAACAAAAACTTACAACATCATCAGTTGCACAAGGATATGGTTGATAACTTTGAGCTTGATCACTCAAATTGGATTGTTCTGATAATCTTCTGGCTTCCTCTTTCACTTGCACATTAGGGTCCAATTCTAATGCGAGTTCTTCCGCCCTTACTTCTGAACACGTAACACCTTTAAGAAGGACCGCCTGAAATAAATATGATATGGCATTACCGGACGAAATCTGAATAATGAGAAAACGTAGCTTTATTAGATTTTATGAAACATAGATGTTTCTCGTATTAATCCTGGGCTTTTTATAGAACGAACTACATTCATACCAGCCGCTAAGCAGATTTATCGTTGACACAATGTATCAGTAAGTAGCTGAGTTTTGAGACAAATAGTTAAAGGTACCAATCTGAGTAAGGCTTACTCAGATTGGTACCTTAAGTTAAGAGTAACCCGTTACTGTCATTAGTGTTAAGGTTCACCGGCATAAGGTAGGAGCGTAGGATAAATTCAAGGTCACTCAAGAAGCGACTATTAACAAATTTGGAAGAGAGATTGGTGAAAGTTGTTGTGAATAAGCGACGTATATTTCTTACTGATTTCATTAAGAACATGCGCTTCAAACTCATTCCTAAAAGATCGGCGTCACCATCTGTGATATTCCTGGTAATTCAATGTTTTTGGGAGACGGTGATCACTTAACATCATTACTGCTTTCCCAGTTTAATGCTAACAATAAAATTTACCTGATTGCCTTGAGATGTCCTCACTGCTTGTACAGCAGCTAGAGCTGATGACGGAGGAGGAGCATATCCCACACATGATACTTGACTAGATCTGAAAAATAAAATTATATATTCACTTAAATCGTCATTAAACATATAAATTATCATCATTAGAAGTTAAATATTTTACTAATTCAGTATTTGGTATTTTCACACATATATAAAAATTGAAATAATAAAAATATTTGTACGCGCACTTGCAAACAATTGCACCAAATTGGATAATTATTTCTTTTGTGTCCTTTATTGTCACAAGAAGTTCGCTGGGTTAACTAGTTTTATTACAATTAAGGACATCTAAGAGCGTCTTTTTGTTAAGAGGACAAGTAGACAAGTTTCTGTTAGTAAAAAATACATGCCACCTACAAACGCCAAAAATAGTAAGTTTACCGGTTACCTACGTTCCAGAACGGTAGACAATATTGCAAGAATAGCGACAGAAATAAGTGACACAATCACACAAATCCGAGAATCCAAGTATAAATCGCATTGTAAATTATTTTATCTCATCTCTGACTTGAGTGATTTATACACTTACTTCTATTATCCTGTGTTTGTCTCGTGCTCTTCTAAGACATATATGCCTCCTGGTTCACTATCAACCAGCTCGTAAGGGACACGGATTATTTTATCACTATAACCTAAACTCTAACTACTTAGTCGAGTTTTGCACAGACTTCTCCGGAGAAGTACTATCACCGTACCTATTCTTACCGTCATAATATAATACTCTGGTTGAGCAGGTAGGAAAGCCACTTACTCAAGCAAGATATATCTCAGTCTTTGTGATGTCCGTAGGCAACGTGTATTATCATAAGAAGTTCTGTCTGCTTGCTTTTATGCTAATCTCGTAAAAACGTTTAAAATAAATTAGAATTATGTATAGAGTAAACTTATTATGAACATAGAACCAGCATAAACATACAAAGATAGGTAAAGAGTAAAAACCCTATGGTTATATAATATATCAATTAAAGCGTTTAATTTGGTTAGATCAATTTGTGTAGTTTGTCCAGAGTTATTTATTAATATAATAATATATTTATTAGCTGCTAGTCAAAAGAGAGCTCAGTGGGAAACGCTCGAATTTTTAAAGTCACCTGCGACTGCTATCAGGTGATAATTGGTCGTACAGTGTGGCGTGGTGCGGCGCCGCCCGCCCGCTCGCGCCCCCCGCACCGCCCGCGCCGCACCCGCCGCCCGCCGTCGCGCCAGACATCACGGACGCTTGACTACTCTTCCTAGATATATCTGAAGACCTGGCCAACAAAATAAACAAATAAATACATGCATATATATATATATATATATTTATTAGATGATAGATTCTTGGCATTCCAGCACTACCTTTAACATTTTTAGTGAGCCAGTGTTTATGATTGTATTCAAGCTTAGATATTAATTTGGCCGGTTAAATTAATTTAACCGGTCAACTCATTTCAACTTCCACTTGCTTATTAAAAATATTGAAATGAAATATAAAGTAATAAGCAATTTTATTCAAATATCTTTTGAATCTGATAAGTTCATATTATGTTTGAAGAACCTAATTTCTGGAACTAGTTCAAATTAAATTTCTTTTCCAACTACATACTTCTATTTAACAGAATAATGGAAGACTAAAAATAAATCTATCTTATCCAATAATAAAACCACGAATAATAAATGTTGACAAAATATGTGTAGGCGTTGAATACGTACCTAGCACTATACAGACTACTGCCAGATGAAATACCGGAGTCCCGCCTCGTATTAGGTAGACCCGTCTTCAGTTCCATCGTCACATTCGTGTTACCGAGATCTGTTCTCCCAGGCACACCACCTAGAAAGTAAAGAAAGTTACCTAGGAAGAAGAAAGTAAATGTAAGCTTTTATGTATATTTTTGCAAGATTTCCGTGTACTTTGTGTTAGTAATACATATACATATAAACATATATTAAAACCATACACAAGTAAAATAAAGTTTAATTGATGTTTTAACAATGTTTCACTCTTAGACTAACAAAATAAAAGATTTGTTACAGCATAATATAAAAACTACGATATAAGTTTTGATTTTGTTTGCACTAACTGTTGGATAGAAATATAAATTATATTTTATCAAAATCAGTCCAATAGTAACAGATTTATCTTTGATCGAAATAAGACGTAGTTGTTGCTTAGTACATAATATACGAAATAACATTATTTGGAATTATTAAACAATTTGTAGAAAAACATTATTTACTGCCAGAAACATATCATTTTAAAATTGGTAATAAAACGACCTTATTATCTATATAAGCCTTTGGCTTCATTATTTAAAAAACATAGCAAATTATTTAAATATATGCTGCGAATGTTTTGTCACAGTTTTGACGAGAGCGACAGAAAAAATGGACGCCATTTTTTCACAATGATTGAATTTCGTGCACATATTGAATAAAATCAATAAGTAACTCACCAGCACTAATATCAGGAGCATGGACAGACGGCATCAGTCTCCCGACCCCCATTTTGTTCCCGAACCTCGGCGTGTGGTGGTGAGCTCTGGGTTCCCCGATGGCTACCATCGCCCGAAGCATCAGAGGAAGCTGACCAACTTCGCCTACCACTTCTTGTTCAACCTGAAATAAAACAAAAAATTATGTTATTTAGAATTTTGTTTAGAATTAGCTGTAGTAGTAGTACTAGTAGTTTAGTTACTCGCATTTAATGGACTCTAAACGTTAAAAAAGCTTATCAATAGATTACCTCTCCTTCTATCCTGAAGTATGGAGCTCCATTTTCATCGCTAAAACCTCCTATTCCAACGGATCCGAAGTCTAAATCTCCACCACACTGAGCCGACAGCTGAAACAAAAATAATTTTATAATACGATTATCTATAACATATGTGCATGTATTACAACAGTGGCGACGCTACACCACATGAGGATATCGGCGATAAAAGACACGATAAATTAAGTGAGTCAAATTATAAAATAATGTAAGACTAGACGTGTTTAATTGCTTTTTATTCAACATATTTATATAATCAAATGATGACAAAAAAGTGTTGCACACATAGAAATTAAAAAAGTCTAATTTTTCTGATTTTAACCTTACTGAATTTTTATTCGCTTCCATCGAGCACATATTCGAAAATAATAAAAGTCATTATCGTCTGTTTAGCTTTTTTCCGAATAGGGAATATGCATGTGATTTAGATATGGCCCAAAAAAATAATGTGTAATCTTTATTGTTGAAGAAATGTACCCA
>DVZL01004208.1:0-13140 GCA_018236625.1 Lasaia peninsularis | reverse complement strand
CGTGTATACAAAATTACAGCTCAATCGGTTGAAGATATCTACTTCAAAATTGAGTTCTAAGATTCCACCTGAACATACTCGTACATACCTACTTATATACATACATTGCATGTTAAATAGAAACTTTTAAAAAATATTAGATCAGTTATAATTATTTTATTAGAGTAAAAGTTAAACTTTAAATTCTTAGCCCAAGATAACTCGGGTTTCCAGTTATATTAAAAAGGTTCACCGAAAAATTCTAATGGAATTTCCCCATCAACAGTGAATTTCAAAATAAGTTTTTTCTTTAATAAATATTATACAACTTTGATATTCAAAGCAAACTGAGAAATGTTTTTAAAATGTCTTTTTGATTTACAAAACAAATTAAGAAAGTTAAGCTCGCTTCACTTTCTTTATGCCGAAACTTGGCTTCTCGCTTGAACGCAAAACAAAAACAACAGAGTTCGATGGTTTGAATAGATTTAAATGATTTTTAATGAAATTGTTTTTGGAAGCCAATAATACCGTAATTTGTTTGTGGATATTTTTTTACGGAGTAAGGAAGAGGGGTTGTAAAGCAATAACTTAATATAATAAAAAAATCGCTAAGTGCGGTCAGACTCTCATACGAAGAGTTCGTACCATAATTTAAAAAATCGAAAATAAATTGTGTTTCTTCATTTTATTCTGTTTCTAGTATTTGTTGGTATAGCAACTACATACATACGTTATCTGTTAAACTAACAACTTTCTAGCTATTACGGTTCATGAAATACAGCGGAATTTTTGCAATAAGGTCCCCATTTTTACACTTCGCGTACGGAACCATAAAACATCACAGTGGGAGGGAATCTACTAAATTTGACAGATTTCTTTGATTTTTTTAATTTACATTCAAATCAATTGAAACGCAAATATTATTTATGTTTAAAGCAAATATTTTATATTTATTATTTTTTTGTATTGTTTCATAGGTAGTGAGCAAGCCGTACCAACCGGCTTCCGGTGCGGAGCTGACCAAGCTGTGTAATCACAAGCGGAAACTGTTGGCGACCCTGCAGTCCCGAGCTCAGTCCCCTGCTACACCACCTCCACCTATACTGGAACAGAAGAAAGGTTTGTAAATCATTTATCACTGAAGCTTCAATAAACTGGCAACTCTATGAATCGATTCACAAAAAATCGAGTTCCAAAAGATCGATTCATGAAAAAAATTTTTTTTCGAGTTTGCGTTAATAATGTAACTATACATACATTTTTAATAAAAACGAGGTAAATATTATGATTAACAATTTGTTAGCGGAATTCTATAATAGCAATTATTTTATTACTATATCAAAGTATCAGATCAGGTATAAAACAAGACATTTATCTTCTAAATATATTGGTTACAAAGTTAAGAAAATAGGTAATGTAGCTTATAATTTCTAGTACTCATAATATCTAAACAGAAAAAAATCGAACGTCGATTTTCAAGAGTGATAAAAAATCGATCTTTTTAACTCGAACAATCGCTTCTTCGATTATCGATCTCAAATCGCAATCCCCTAATTAAACTAAATCTCTATAAATAAAAGGAAATTACCATAAAGGAAAGTTAACGATTATACAAATCCTGCGTGTATTGTTTTCTGTGTCGAATTTTTTTTTCACGCTTTTCACTTATTATTTTAAATTGAACATATTATTTATTTATTTAATTCTTTATTGCACACAAATCCACGCAACAAAAACAACCGCTTAAATATATTACAGTACAAAGAGCGAGCAAATCTCCAAAAAAAGATATTCAAACTTTAAAATTATCACAGTGAAACTGCAAAAAACACAGCAAGTGCATTATGATTATGTCTACGTAACTGCTCCATTTCGCTTTTATTCATATTATAAAAAAGTTTTGATCCAATTACCATAACTGAGCTATGCAAAACACAGCACAAAAATAAAATCCTTAAATACGTTCACAATTTTAGTATGTATCGAGTGCCATATATAAAAAAAGGTTCAAGCGTTAGCAAAAACATTATCTTTGAAGTCTGTTAAAAAAGACAATCGTAGGCAAGATTGTCTTAGAAAGTGTACGGTCATTTATGTATCTAAAATAATTTTGCGATCTGTATAAATAGTTTATGTACAAAATTATATTTAATGTTGCCTGGCCGACATGACGAAGGGACCTAATATCGTCGGCTAATCGTGGGTGCATATGCACCTCTGCCTACCTTTTTAAAGATACGGGCGTGACGATATATATTTTTATTTTTTTCTATCTGGCCGTTTGGATTATTGATCGTGAATTGTTTTGTAAAAAAAAAACTTTTAACGCACCAAAAAGCAAGTGCAGTGTCAACATGGCGTGGAAAACAAACTCAATCATTACCAACCACAGCGGTTTGCCTTTGAGAAATAAATCGCGCTGCCTCACACTCATTTGCTGGCGTCCTCCCTCTGGTATTACGTTTAAATTAAAAGCTTTTATGTAACAGTCGTGTTTACTTTAAATACTTTGTGGTATTTTTTCACACAGCTGGTTCCAGTCTTATAATAATTAGCAGAGCAGAATAGTTTTAGTGTTATGCACATTTTGCTTTGGTTCACTTCGCTGTACGGGAACTTTGATGACTTTGTCACTAATAGCGTGACGATTACTAACTTATAAGTTAGTTTGGTTAGCAGGGTAACCGATAAACTTGTCCACAACAGACCTAAAACATACTAGACTCAATCTGACAATGTCTATAGCCGGATTTTATTACTGACCAGGAAACACGTCAGTTTGTTTGTTTTTTTAGAGTTTCGTACCCAAATGGTTAGGACGAAACCTTCTTACTAACACTTACTTTTTACTTAAGCCTCCGTTGTCCGTCTGCTTGTCTATCTATGACCCGTGCAGATAAAGTTTCTCTGTTTTCGCTATTACAATAAACATCAAAAACAGAATAAAATAAATACGCAAGGAAATTTCCAGTATATCGAAAGTAATTTTTACCGTTTTTACATATCCGATTTGCACTTGTTTTTTTTGTTTTGAAATTTCATTAAAATTAATTTAAATATATGCTTTTTAACTTTTATCTTATCTAGTCCATTTTTTTTAAATGAGTCTGCCTTAAAAATTCCATACAATACAGCAAAACCAACTAAAATTCTATTAACTACGAATCCAATTACGTTTCATTATTATAAACCGCATTGGGAGCATGAAGAATTATATGAATGGCACGACTATACACATTCCCAAGAACAATGCGCTGAATCTAAGGCCGTAATAAACTTAAATGACACAATAAAATAGGGACTCCATAGGCTTTAAGATATTCACCCACCGTATAAGCCTCATGAATATAATTTTATAGCTTTTAATAGTAGTTTTGTAACAGAGCATTAGACATTTAAATACCTTACAAAGGTGTGGGTATACTTTTAGAAACAAAATGTAATGTGTTAGGTGTTTTTTTTTGTAATCGTTGGCCAGTAGCTATATTATAACACAGCTGAAGAAAATCAAAATGAGCATAATTCATTAAAAGGCAACTTTATAACGATAAAATCCGGATCCTTCCCCGTGTTGGTCCGGGTCCTCTGTGTAGAATAGACCAACTGCTTTCCTGCCAGGCATCTCGTAAGAGGCGAGCATAGGTTAACTGGGTGACTACCAATATCACCACTGGTGGTAGAGTGTTGTGCAGCAACTCGGCCAGGTGGGGATCTACCGCCTTACCTATTCCTGCCGCAATAAGATCGTGTTCCGGTCTGGAGGTAGGGTAGCCGGTAGACTTGCACATAAGGTCTAACAACCCGACCACAGTGCAGCGGCGCTCCTACAACTACTATTATATCTATAGGCCACGGTTGTCTCTTACCATCTAGAGACCCGAGCGCCTGTTCTCTGTCTTATCCCATAAAAAAACTGATAGCTTGGTATAATGAACCTAAACTTACGAAAAGAATGAGACAAGGATATGGAGAAGCTTACTAAACTATGCCTATAAACTCTTTATTTAAAGGCTTTAAGATTGTACGATTTGGAGATTATCTTCGCACGCAGAGAGTTATGATACTTGGCCGTTCGAATGATAAAAATGAAACAAACAAAATAAATCTTGGTGTCAAAGCAGCTAGGTGTGTGCCCTAAATTAGTCTGGAGTTGGTTTTACGTGGGCATTTATATCCGATTAGCGGACATTGTTATATGACTGATAGCTTAGTATAAATAACCTCAACTCAAGAGTGGATCAAAGGTGGGGCACACTAAACTTAAACTCGCCTATGAACTGTTTATTTAGAGACGTGTAGATTGTACGATCTGGAGATATGGGGAGGTATTCCCGGGCAGAGAGTTCCAATGTCTGTCTGAATTATAAAAGAAGCGAATCTTTTTTTTAAAGAAAGAAATCTTCATGTCAACGCAGCGAGGTGCATGCCCTCAATTAGTGTGAAGTTGGCTTTACTTGTACATTATCCGATTAGCGGACAGGCGTTCCGGCGCAATCTCTGCATTCGTCCCTCCTTCATCCAATTACATGAGTGTGAGCCCAACGGGATTAGTGCGGTGGCGAAATTACATTCTCCGATTAGTGTCACTTCATCTTGACGGGGATGCGAAAAGATACATATAGTACATGAAGCTTAATACTATCTGGAGATTACACTCCTAATTCAGCATTGTATCATCTATTTCATTCTCATTGAGCCGCTTTATTTAACTTTGTCAACTCCATAAAATTGAGAGAAAAATAGGATGCTTAGTCAAGATAGCGTTAGTGACACTACGTATTCGGGACGGGTTATCGTTAGGAGTCACAGACCACATACCCCAATGTGGTCTGTGTTAGGAGTGTTACTTCTAGATAGTTCCTATAGGTTTATGGTATAGGAGTTTTGTTTTATTGACAAGACGTACACATTCAAAAATTTCTGCATTTAATTGTTTTTATAGTGCAATTGGCTTTTCATATAAGTCCTGATTTCTTTGTTGTGAATCTTGATGAAAATGCGAAGAGACACCTTAATCGGAATCCGCACACATTTACACAGACTTTCCTGTTTTTAAGAATTTGTTAGTTAGAGTGGCTTCTGCTACGGCAAAATATTCGATTGCAAATCTACACAGAAAGTATAACATAGAAGCAGGTTTTTAAAAAAATACTTTTGGATATCTGTTATTGTGTAATGATTAAAAGAAGTAACTATAGATTGATTGTTACAAATGAAGTATACGAAAAAGGAACACTTGAGGTGTTTCAAAAATTAATAAAAAATTAGTACACACTTATTTGATTCTGTCATCCCCTAAAGCATCTGGCTGTCTTTGATACTTAAAGCCCTCGCTATCTAGATGGCGGAACGACATTCTTGTGTCACGTTTGATAGATATGCAAATGTCAAGATATTATGTTGCGTGACACATATGAATAAATGACCAATTAACATGTAAGAGAAAGTATGAAAGTAGCGCTTTTGATTGACAAATTGCGAAGATACACGCTGTATCACTGGGACGTGTGATAAGTAAAGTGATGTATTATGAAAGAATACTTATGAAAATATTTCTCGGTAATAGGTGTAAGGATCTGATAAAAAAGGGAAAAAACTTAAATAAAACGAAAACACCATGAAGTAAAAAATATGGTATTTTTATTTTTTGATTATTGAGTTCATGAAAGATAAGTGATTTCTTTATTTTGACCGTCTCATGAGTCAACCACAAGGCTCGGGTTCGATTCCCGACGGGGTAGGCATTACACACACTGCCATACATTTGACACTCATAAATACAAGTAGTTATTTTTTACACGTATACATACGTTGTCAAATAGTTTTGTTTTGTTTGTTTGTCATTTATAAAGTTTTACATTTCCGAATATAACCGTAAAAATAGTTTTCACAAAAAAATGTTTTACATTAATTAAATTATCGCAAACCAACTTATAATTTAAATTTATTTATGCTCGAATTTCGACCAACGTGCGACTAGTATATTTAAAAACCGCGTCAAAATCCGTTCCGTAGTTTTAAAGATCTAAGCATACATAGGGACAGACAGCGGGAAGCGACTTCGTTTTATGCTATGTAGCGATTTCTGATTTTAATTTTGCGTTTTTTTACAATACCATGTGTAAGGGACCTGTGACACGGGTAGTGTAAATACGCGTTTTACTGTGACAAACGAGACGCAGGCTGTTTCTACCTGCCCTCGATAACACATTAATCCAATGTTGTCTCCTGTCCTTTATACTACACCGCTCTACTGACACGGGGCGGTAAATGGATTTACTCCTGTTATTATAGGTGTTAAAATACTGACGACGGAGATAACGGACCATCCGTTAGTATTTTAAGTGCGAAAATTTATGTTTAGATTTTATTTTACATTAAATTCGATCGATAATCTTTTCTCTAACATAAACGCTTCGTTTTATCGTAGAATGGTGGATAGTTATCGTTCGTAGTTAAATGCTGAGGTTCGAATTGGTTTCTTTCTCTGTTACTTCTCTCGACTGACTAGGTTTGGAAACGGTGGTACATTATGGTATACAAGGTTCAAATAAGTCATGTGTTAATCAATGTATATATATATATATATATATATATATATATACATTGATTAACACATGACTTATTTGAACCTTGTATACCATAATGTACCACCGTTTCCAAACCTAGTCAGTCGAGAGAAGTAACAGAGAAAGAAACCAATTCGAACCTCAGCATTTAACTACGAACGATAACTATCCACCATTCTACGATAAAACGAAGCGTTTATGTTAGAGAAAAGATTATCGATCGAATTTAATGTAAAATAAAATCTAAACATAAATTTTCGCACTTAAAATACTAACGGATGGTCCGTTATCTCCGTCGTCAGTATTTTAACACCTATAATAACAGGAGTAAATCCATTTACCGCCCCGTGTCAGTAGAGCGGTGTAGTATAAAGGACAGGAGACAACATTGGATTAATGTGTTATCGAGGGCAGGTAGAAACAGCCTGCGTCTCGTTTGTCACAGTAAAACGCGTATTTACACTACCCGTGTCACAGGTCCCTTACACATGGTATTGTAAAAAAACGCAAAATTAAAATCAGAAATCGCTACATAGCATAAAACGAAGTCGCTTCCCGCTGTCTGTCCCTATGTATGCTTAGATCTTTAAAACTACGGAACGGATTTTGACGCGGTTTTTAAATATACTAGTCGCACGTTGGTCGAAATTCGAGCATAAATAAATTTAAATTATAAGTTGGTTTGCGATAATTTAATTAATGTAAAACATTTTTTTGTGAAAACTATTTTTACGGTTATATTCGGAAATGTAAAACTTTATAAATGACAAACAAACAAAACAAAACTATTTGACAACGTATGTATACGTGTAAAAAATAACTACTTGTATTTATGAGTGTCAAATGTATGGCAGTGTGTGTAATGCCTACCCCGTCGGGAATCGAACCCGAGCCTTGTGGTTGACTCATGAGACGGTCAAAATAAAGAAATCACTTATCTTTCATGAACTCAATAATCAAAAAATAAAAATACCATATTTTTTACTTCATGGTGTTTTCGTTTTATTTAAGTTTTTTCCCTTTTTTATCAGATCCTTACACCTATTACCGAGAAATATTTTCATAAGTATTCTTTCATAATACATCACTTTACTTATCACACGTCCCAGTGATACAGCGTGTATCTTCGCAATTTGTCAATCAAAAGCGCTACTTTCATACTTTCTCTTACATGTTAATTGGTCATTTATTCATATGTGTCACGCAACATAATATCTTGACATTTGCATATCTATCAAACGTGACACAAGAATGTCGTTCCGCCATCTAGATAGCGAGGGCTTTAAGTATCAAAGACAGCCAGATGCTTTAGGGGATGACAGAATCAAATAAGTGTGTACTAATTTTTTATTAATTTTTGAAACACCTCAAGTGTTCCTTTTTCGTATACTTCATTTGTAACAATCAATCTATAGTTACTTCTTTTAATCATTACACAATAACAGATATCCAAAAGTATTTTTTTAAAAACCTGCTTCTATGTTATACTTTCTGTGTAGATTTGCAATCGAATATTTTGCCGTAGCAGAAGCCACTCTAACTAACAAATTCTTAAAAACAGGAAAGTCTGTGTAAATGTGTGCGGATTCCGATTAAGGTGTCTCTTCGCATTTTCATCAAGATTCACAACAAAGAAATCAGGACTTATATGAAAAGCCAATTGCACTATAAAAACAATTAAATGCAGAAATTTTTGAATGTGTACGTCTTGTCAATAAAACAAAACTCCTATACCATAAACCTATAGGAACTATCTAGAAGTAACACTCCTAACACAGACCACATTGGGGTATGTGGTCTGTGACTCCTAACGATAACCCGTCCCGAATACGTAGTGTCACTAACGCTATCTTGACTAAGCATCCTATTTTTCTCTCAATTTTATGGAGTTGACAAAGTTAAATAAAGCGGCTCAATGAGAATGAAATAGATGATACAATGCTGAATTAGGAGTGTAATCTCCAGATAGTATTAAGCTTCATGTACTATATGTATCTTTTCGCATCCCCGTCAAGATGAAGTGACACTAATCGGAGAATGTAATTTCGCCACCGCACTAATCCCGTTGGGCTCACACTCATGTAATTGGATGAAGGAGGGACGAATGCAGAGATTGCGCCGGAACGCCTGTCCGCTAATCGGATAATGTACAAGTAAAGCCAACTTCACACTAATTGAGGGCATGCACCTCGCTGCGTTGACATGAAGATTTCTTTCTTTAAAAAAAAGATTCGCTTCTTTTATAATTCAGACAGACATTGGAACTCTCTGCCCGGGAATACCTCCCCATATCTCCAGATCGTACAATCTACACGTCTCTAAATAAACAGTTCATAGGCGAGTTTAAGTTTAGTGTGCCCCACCTTTGATCCACTCTTGAGTTGAGGTTATTTATACTAAGCTATCAGTCATATAACAATGTCCGCTAATCGGATATAAATGCCCACGTAAAACCAACTCCAGACTAATTTAGGGCACACACCTAGCTGCTTTGACACCAAGATTTATTTTGTTTGTTTCATTTTTATCATTCGAACGGCCAAGTATCATAACTCTCTGCGTGCGAAGATAATCTCCAAATCGTACAATCTTAAAGCCTTTAAATAAAGAGTTTATAGGCATAGTTTAGTAAGCTTCTCCATATCCTTGTCTCATTCTTTTCGTAAGTTTAGGTTCATTATACCAAGCTATCAGTTTTTTTATGGGATAAGACAGAGAACAGGCGCTCGGGTCTCTAGATGGTAAGAGACAACCGTGGCCTATAGATATAATAGTAGTTGTAGGAGCGCCGCTGCACTGTGGTCGGGTTGTTAGACCTTATGTGCAAGTCTACCGGCTACCCTACCTCCAGACCGGAACACGATCTTATTGCGGCAGGAATAGGTAAGGCGGTAGATCCCCACCTGGCCGAGTTGCTGCACAACACTCTACCACCAGTGGTGATATTGGTAGTCACCCAGTTAACCTATGCTCGCCTCTTACGAGATGCCTGGCAGGAAAGCAGTTGGTCTATTCTACACAGAGGACCCGGACCAACACGGGGAAGGATCCGGATTTTATCGTTATAAAGTTGCCTTTTAATGAATTATGCTCATTTTGATTTTCTTCAGCTGTGTTATAATATAGCTACTGGCCAACGATTACAAAAAAAAACACCTAACACATTACATTTTGTTTCTAAAAGTATACCCACACCTTTGTAAGGTATTTAAATGTCTAATGCTCTGTTACAAAACTACTATTAAAAGCTATAAAATTATATTCATGAGGCTTATACGGTGGGTGAATATCTTAAAGCCTATGGAGTCCCTATTTTATTGTGTCATTTAAGTTTATTACGGCCTTAGATTCAGCGCATTGTTCTTGGGAATGTGTATAGTCGTGCCATTCATATAATTCTTCATGCTCCCAATGCGGTTTATAATAATGAAACGTAATTGGATTCGTAGTTAATAGAATTTTAGTTGGTTTTGCTGTATTGTATGGAATTTTTAAGGCAGACTCATTTAAAAAAAATGGACTAGATAAGATAAAAGTTAAAAAGCATATATTTAAATTAATTTTAATGAAATTTCAAAACAAAAAAAACAAGTGCAAATCGGATATGTAAAAACGGTAAAAATTACTTTCGATATACTGGAAATTTCCTTGCGTATTTATTTTATTCTGTTTTTGATGTTTATTGTAATAGCGAAAACAGAGAAACTTTATCTGCACGGGTCATAGATAGACAAGCAGACGGACAACGGAGGCTTAAGTAAAAAGTAAGTGTTAGTAAGAAGGTTTCGTCCTAACCATTTGGGTACGAAACTCTAAAAAAACAAACAAACTGACGTGTTTCCTGGTCAGTAATAAAATCCGGCTATAGACATTGTCAGATTGAGTCTAGTATGTTTTAGGTCTGTTGTGGACAAGTTTATCGGTTACCCTGCTAACCAAACTAACTTATAAGTTAGTAATCGTCACGCTATTAGTGACAAAGTCATCAAAGTTCCCGTACAGCGAAGTGAACCAAAGCAAAATGTGCATAACACTAAAACTATTCTGCTCTGCTAATTATTATAAGACTGGAACCAGCTGTGTGAAAAAATACCACAAAGTATTTAAAGTAAACACGACTGTTACATAAAAGCTTTTAATTTAAACGTAATACCAGAGGGAGGACGCCAGCAAATGAGTGTGAGGCAGCGCGATTTATTTCTCAAAGGCAAACCGCTGTGGTTGGTAATGATTGAGTTTGTTTTCCACGCCATGTTGACACTGCACTTGCTTTTTGGTGCGTTAAAAGTTTTTTTTTTACAAAACAATTCACGATCAATAATCCAAACGGCCAGATAGAAAAAAATAAAAATATATATCGTCACGCCCGTATCTTTAAAAAGGTAGGCAGAGGTGCATATGCACCCACGATTAGCCGACGATATTAGGTCCCTTCGTCATGTCGGCCAGGCAACATTAAATATAATTTTGTACATAAACTATTTATACAGATCGCAAAATTATTTTAGATACATAAATGACCGTACACTTTCTAAGACAATCTTGCCTACGATTGTCTTTTTTAACAGACTTCAAAGATAATGTTTTTGCTAACGCTTGAACCTTTTTTTATATATGGCACTCGATACATACTAAAATTGTGAACGTATTTAAGGATTTTATTTTTGTGCTGTGTTTTGCATAGCTCAGTTATGGTAATTGGATCAAAACTTTTTTATAATATGAATAAAAGCGAAATGGAGCAGTTACGTAGACATAATCATAATGCACTTGCTGTGTTTTTTGCAGTTTCACTGTGATAATTTTAAAGTTTGAATATCTTTTTTTGGAGATTTGCTCGCTCTTTGTACTGTAATATATTTAAGCGGTTGTTTTTGTTGCGTGGATTTGTGTGCAATAAAGAATTAAATAAATAAATAATATGTTCAATTTAAAATAATAAGTGAAAAGCGTGAAAAAAAAATTCGACACAGAAAACAATACACGCAGGATTTGTATAATCGTTAACTTTCCTTTATGGTAATTTCCTTTTATTTATAGAGATTTAGTTTAATTAGGGGATTGCGATTTGAGATCGATAATCGAAGAAGCGATTGTTCGAGTTAAAAAGATCGATTTTTTATCACTCTTGAAAATCGACGTTCGATTTTTTTCTGTTTAGATATTATGAGTACTAGAAATTATAAGCTACATTACCTATTTTCTTAACTTTGTAACCAATATATTTAGAAGATAAATGTCTTGTTTTATACCTGATCTGATACTTTGATATAGTAATAAAATAATTGCTATTATAGAATTCCGCTAACAAATTGTTAATCATAATATTTACCTCGTTTTTATTAAAAATGTATGTATAGTTACATTATTAACGCAAACTCGAAAAAAAATTTTTTTCATGAATCGATCTTTTGGAACTCGATTTTTTGTGAATCGATTCATAGAGTTGCCAGTTTATTGAAGCTTCAGTGATAAATGATTTACAAACCTTTCTTCTGTTCCAGTATAGGTGGAGGTGGTGTAGCAGGGGACTGAGCTCGGGACTGCAGGGTCGCCAACAGTTTCCGCTTGTGATTACACAGCTTGGTCAGCTCCGCACCGGAAGCCGGTTGGTACGGCTTGCTCACTACCTATGAAACAATACAAAAAAATAATAAATATAAAATATTTGCTTTAAACATAAATAATATTTGCGTTTCAATTGATTTGAATGTAAATTAAAAAAATCAAAGAAATCTGTCAAATTTAGTAGATTCCCTCCCACTGTGATGTTTTATGGTTCCGTACGCGAAGTGTAAAAATGGGGACCTTATTGCAAAAATTCCGCTGTATTTCATGAACCGTAATAGCTAGAAAGTTGTTAGTTTAACAGATAACGTATGTATGTAGTTGCTATACCAACAAATACTAGAAACAGAATAAAATGAAGAAACACAATTTATTTTCGATTTTTTAAATTATGGTACGAACTCTTCGTATGAGAGTCTGACCGCACTTAGCGATTTTTTTATTATATTAAGTTATTGCTTTACAACCCCTCTTCCTTACTCCGTAAAAAAATATCCACAAACAAATTACGGTATTATTGGCTTCCAAAAACAATTTCATTAAAAATCATTTAAATCTATTCAAACCATCGAACTCTGTTGTTTTTGTTTTGCGTTCAAGCGAGAAGCCAAGTTTCGGCATAAAGAAAGTGAAGCGAGCTTAACTTTCTTAATTTGTTTTGTAAATCAAAAAGACATTTTAAAAACATTTCTCAGTTTGCTTTGAATATCAAAGTTGTATAATATTTATTAAAGAAAAAACTTATTTTGAAATTCACTGTTGATGGGGAAATTCCATTAGAATTTTTCGGTGAACCTTTTTAATATAACTGGAAACCCGAGTTATCTTGGGCTAAGAATTTAAAGTTTAACTTTTACTCTAATAAAATAATTATAACTGATCTAATATTTTTTAAAAGTTTCTATTTAACATGCAATGTATGTATATAAGTAGGTATGTACGAGTATGTTCAGGTGGAATCTTAGAACTCAATTTTGAAGTAGATATCTTCAACCGATTGAGCTGTAATTTTGTATACACG
>DVZL01004207.1:0-13141 GCA_018236625.1 Lasaia peninsularis | reverse complement strand
ACTATTTAAGAATCGCAAAAAACTTGCAACATTGCTAATGTCAATTTAGTCTCTGAGATAAAAAAATAGACTTTAGACTGTATGGCTGGGCCACATGTAGAATAGACCATCTACAAGCTAGTAAGAGTGCAGCATAGGACAACTGGGTCGCTTTCAACGTGACCGCTTATTGTAGTGTTGTACAGAAACTCGATGGTAGGAATTCTTGCCGCCATAATGTCACTGTCGTGTTCCGGTATTGAGGGTGGAGAGAGCAGTAGACTTACACTAAGACCTAACAGCCCGGCTACAGGATAGCAAAGCACCCACAACATCTATGGTATCTATATTATGTCTCTATTACAAATTCTTTAATTCGAGGGTATTTAATTATTTTATCGTTTTTCAATACCGTTTGAACCATCGTAAGTTTTTAAAAAATTCTAATTTTGCTTTTATAAAAATATTAAAATTTTGCAAGCAACTTTAAACAGGGTATTAGAGAACATTCCAACCAATAAAATTCTGATGGTCAAAGGCAACTGCGGTTTATAGGATTATAGGCAGCAGCGTCGCTGTAGCGGCCAGTGTGCTAGGTCTAATACCTACCCTTCCTTCTGAATCAGTATGGTTATGGTGGTAGGGAAAGGTAGCTATGTGGTGAATCCCTACCTGGGTGAGTTTCTACCATCACTCCACCACCGGTCTTGTTAATAGTGACCCAGTTACAAGTACAAAATATAAATAGGTACGTTTTTAAAAGCGATGCGACAGTATAAATATTTTTTACAATTTTTATTTTTAAAAACAATATAATAATTTTTTTTTTGGTTTGACGAAATGGTTTTTCTTTTTTTTCTATGTAACATGTAATAATTATGACAAAATATTGTATAACCTATTATTATAAAATATTAATTTCATGTAGTAGTAAAATTTTTGCACACCACAATGTGATTGATATATTGATAAATCAATATATTGTAATATGTCCTTAATATATTATATCCTGCAAATACATTGTTAATTTTTATTTTATAGTTAATGATTCAGATTAGGAATCTCACGGCGGGCACGACTCTCGTACGCCTTACGGAGAGCTAACGCGACGTTGCCGTTCCGCTGTCCGGCTGTCCGCCCCGCAAGTCGTCAACGCCGCACTCTTTCTATTAGGCTAATATTGCCTCCTACAATAATTCACCCTGAACTACTGGTAATATATATATTCTAATATATATATTATTCTATTAACATTACCATTATCCATATCAAAATTAATTAGATCTAATTCTATGTTTTTACCGTTTCTATTTTCTATTATTTTTATTAAAATTACGTAGTACAAGTAAAATCGAATATTGGTAAACCTGACGATACATGTGCTTCTTTGCATTTATTTATTTTTGAATTTATTACAAACTAGCTGTGCCCGCGACTTCATTTGCGTTTTTGTTTAATTATTTTTTATACATAACTAAAATAAAAGTAGCATAAGGCATTCCTTTTTAAATCATCTATCTGTCAGTAAAAGTCCCGTCAAAATTGGTCCAGCCGTTTCAGAGATCAGCGGGCACAAACATACAGACAGACTAACATTTAAAAATATACTATTTGTTATGGTATATGCACCTTATAAACATACATATTATTATACATTTAGTAAAAAGCGGTTACTTTAATATTAGATACAGATACCCTAATTTTATTTATTTGTATAGATCTGTAAAAGACTAAAATCTGTACGTACTTGAGTGTTGAAAATTATAAAAAAGGTGAAATGACTAAAAATGGACAAGAGAATATAATTTGATTTTTAAAATTATGCATGTCTGATTATTCATTCGTTATTTTATACTGCAAAATCTTTTGGAAAGATTAATATTTGTATTTTGCTATTTCAAACCATCTAGCAATATAAAAGTATTTTTATTGTAATTTTATTTGAAAAAATTTAAGTGATATTTTTCGTCAGCTTATTGTGTTCATTATTATGTATATACCAACTATATTTTATGCATATATTACTTTGGATAAGACTATTTATCACAGAGTTTCTATGAAACTAATATTTTTCATCATGCGAGCTTGGCCATGGAAAGCTAGTAGTAATAAAAACAATAAAAAATTGTTTCTGTACACTGGATATATTTGTAAAAATAATAATATGAGTAGCTTCTAAATATTTTTTTTAATTGTATCTGTTTCATTCGAAAATATATTTTTTCTCGGGCTTTGGGCTATTAAAGAAAAAAATATTGAATATTCAAAATACTTTAGATTTGAAGGACAATAAGACCATTATAGCAATAACGCATCACACCCTTCTGTAGCACTAGAACCAAGGAAACTTTTTCTTTCCAATTTTATGTTTGAAAATTGTAAATGTTAGAGAACGTAAACTTAATACATAAAAATTAAGACACAAAAAATGTATACTGTATACCAGTATGGTTCAAGAAGGTTTTCCATTTGCTTTCCTCTACATTAACCACATAGACTCTATTACTGAAATACAGGATGATTTTTTATGTGGGTAAAATTAAATCTAAGCACTAACAACACAGTACAAAGGCGCACCGCGCAGGCCGCCGTGTGATCGGTCGATGTTCTTGTCACGTGACACGTCACGATTACGGATTACGTATCGAAGTCGTTGCAATTTGTCACGACTCAGGAGACGTGAATACCACGACACGATGCCGTTGCCATTCAACAAGGCCTTGGACTTGAAATTAGTGAAAATAGTGAAAGAAAACCCGGTTATTTACAATCCAAAACATGCTAAATATCTGGATTTTGATACAAGAGAGGTTGTTTGGCAGAAAATCGGTGACAACTTGAATCGACCAGGTAATCAGTATTTATATACAATGGACACTATCGCGCTCACTGTTGATCTTAGGTAATAACACATAATGCTGTGCGTGTTTACTGTATCTAAAAAATATTATCTAAATATAATTGAAGCCAGCGTTCATCAGACTTTGTTTAGCACGAAATAAAAGAAAGTGAAAGATCAAACCAAACCATCTGTTGACGAATGTTGTACCTAATATCATTCTTAAGCGTTCTAAATGAAGTACGTTACATAAAATATAGATGGCGCTGAAAATAAATATAAATATACTAGCTTTTTCGATCACATTTTAATATGTTGACGTAAAATATAATTTTTAACTATCGGTTAAAAAGTCGCTTATACACATACCCACTCACAAACTTACGCATGGTAAAAGTTTAAAGTTACGAAGTTTTTTCCTTGTACGAAATAGACTAACTTATAATATGCATACCAGTTGGTCGTTAAGTGATTATTATCCTTAATAATTAATTAGAAAAAACACATACAAATCTACAAGCTAAGTCCCTTGCGACATCGGCAGAGTATCGAGTGCAAACTGTCACTTGCCTAACTTTCTCCACATTCGTACTCTAGTCTCTACGAATGCAGTGCGCGAGCGTCAATTTACAAACATTGTGGAGCGCACACATTTCAACCGTATTTATTTATCTTTCATGCTTTTTCTGACATACCCAAGTCGCAATTTCCTGAAGTAACGTTGGAAAAAGCATTGAGTTGTTTAAAGCGAGTCGAGTATTATAATTTATAACTCATGTTACCTTACAGCTTACCCAGCGTCCTTTTCACTTTATTTCCAGCGATCACTCTCCTTTCTATGGGCGAGGTGTACCTTTTTATGGAATAAGGAAGTGAACAATAATGCAGGTCTTCTGATGGTAAGAGACAACCGTGGCCTATAGACATCATAGATGTTTTAGGTGTGTCGCTGTCCTGTGGCCGGGGTGTTAGGCATGACGTGCAAGTACCGGCTACCCTACCCTTCAGACCGGAACGCGACAATGTCATTATGACGGTAGGATTGGTAAGGCGGTGGATCTCTACCTGGGCGGGTTGCTGCATAGCACTCGACTAGGTGGTTTTGTTGGCTATGACCTTATTAACATATGTTCGCCTCTTACGAGCTGCCTGGTAGGAAGGCAGATGCTCTATTCTACACAAAGGACCCGGACCTACACTTGGATCAAAATCATATCAGGAAAATCACCAACCTTCCATCCAAAATCAGTAACTTACATAACATTTTTTAGCACAAATCTGCAAAACTCGTTGGATCAACATCCGCGACATGATGCGACGTAAAATACGAGATCGTCTGCGAAACCCAAACCGTAGAAGCCACCGCTACAAGTACGAGGAAGAGATGTCATTCATGCTTCCATATTTTAAAGAACCGAATACATACACCGAAGAATTCCAAGATTTGCTTGAGACTAGTGACCATTGTGATATAGTGCCAACAGAAGAATTTGTAAATAATGGTGATGACTTCATAAGTCATGACAGAGAAATCAAGCCTAATATAAGTTATAAGAAGCGTCAAGAGGACAATTGTAGTTTTAGCAATGATACATATCAAGAACTAAACCCCGCCGACCCGTTGGATGTATTTTTGATAACAATAGGCACAACGTTAAGGAAATTCAGTCCGTATCATTTAAATCAGGCCAAAAGTAAAATATTTCAGGTCGTCCAAGATTATGAATTGGAACAGATAGTTAATAAGGATCAAGAATTTTCTCCAAAGTAGTAAACTTATGAAATAGTTTGACGCACGAGGTCCTGGGTTCGTTTCCCGGGTAGGGCAACTTGATCTTATGAGTTTTTCAGTTTAACTGAAAAGCATAACGTTGCCTGAGATTTAATTGGTGTTCAAAATGGTAGTGGACTTACCACCTATCACATCATGAGACCTATCGTCGGCTAATCGTGGGTGCATATGTATGTACCTATCGGTTCGGGGATATGGGGTTGACGATATTTTTTTTAATTTATTTTAGAAGAAAATATTTATTACGATAGTTACGATAGAAAAGGCAGCATAGGTAAAGCTCTTAGACTGATCCAAAATGTAACAAAATGGCCAAGTGCGAGTCAGACTCGCGCTTATAGGGTACCATTATCTATAGAAATGATCAAAAATCACGTTTATGTTTAGGAGCCCTCTTTCAATATTAATTTAATTCTATTTCAAGTATATTTTTTTATTGCGTCAACAAAAATATATCATCTGTGAAAATTTTAACATTCCAGTTATCACGGTTCAAGATATAGATAGGGATTTTATTTACATTTGGGGTGGGGAGAAGTTTATTTTTTTTTACCCTAAAAAGAGTTTTGGTGGGATCGATTAAAAGTATGCTTACATTCTTAATAATACTTATTGTTAATCTATACATATAATAAATCTGTAGAATGGTCAATTCTGTACATTCAAAATATTGAAAAAATAAATAGCAGGGGGTGTTACTGGATCGATACCAAACCTAAATATGTGATTAAAAAAATTTTTGTCTGTCTGTCTGTTTGTCTGCCTGTATGTTCAGGCATCACGTGAAAAGTAACGGTTCGATTTCGATGAAACTTGGTATAATTATACCTTATTATCCTGGGCATAAATTGGGATACTTTTTTATCCAGGAAAAATACGTAGAAAAAAAAACCTAATTTTTCAGTTCACCATTGCTACGCTAAGGCGGTACGAAGTTCGCCGGGTCAGCTAGTTCTTAAATAAAAGTAGCCTAAGCGGTTTCTTATATCAGCTGACTGATACTGAAAGTCTCATCAAAATCGGTCCTGCTGTACAGACAGTGCAGATTAGCAGGTACAAACAGACAGACAGACAAAAATTCTAAAAAATACTATTGTGGTATATGTACTCTTGTAACCATTCATATGTATTTAGTACAGACACTCCAATTATGTTTATTGGTATAGATTATGTTATTATTATCAATTAATCACCTCTGTGGCAGAACGTAATCGGTGTTCAACTTTAAAGAGAAAGAGAAAAAACTTTTAGTTAAGTCAAATTTGACAGAATGTACGTGACATTTATACAGACGTTTAGTCTATGCCACAGAATATATTGATTAAAAGACTAAGTCGTCCGGACCCTGGACTGGTAGAGTGCTGTTAAGCAACTCAACCGGGAAGCGATCCACCACCTTATCTATTCCTGCCGCCATAATTGTCGTGTTCCGCTACGGAGGGGAGTCTAGCCAGTAGACTTGCACATACAGTCTAACAACCCGACCATTTAAAAAAAAACCTCATTGTTACTTCGAATTCGAATCCGATTCGGATCCGAAGCGCTAACCACAAGACTACCGATGCTCCTAATGACGCTAGTACATTTATTACCAAAGCTACTCTTAAATGTTGCCTTCCACAAAATTTCAGTTATGTATGTAACATTGCGTAAACAAATATTGAACTTCAGATGTGTACAAGGAAGAATATTTGTTTTCTCGTCGTAAAACCCTTACGGAAATTCGTTTTTGTAACAGGACGAAAAAGGGGGCGGTTGTGTTAGTCACATATGCGATAGGAGGGAAAACGTTGACCTTTCATCGATCTGCTAAACTGCCTTCTTCCTAATAGTCGACCGCCGGAACTCTGAAGCCAGCGTTTTTATTCCTTCGACGGGTCATACTCAATGCTAGTTAATACTCGTAATTTTAATATTTAGTATGTCCTATATTATTCATCGTTGGCGCTTTATAAAACTTCAACATATTCATATTTTAAATCATATTTGAAATTATTTTTGCAATAGCCAACCGGTTTCTTTTTTTTACAGCATCATCAGGGTTAAAACTTAAGTTACTAAACAATATTTTGGTTAGCGATCGATAAAGAAAACTATTGTGGGTAGATATAAATTCACCGAATAAGTAAAAATTAATTGAATTACCAGCGTCTGGTTTTTGCCCACGGGAATGGGAGATTTAAAATTAATACATTAACATCTATTCATTCATAGTAATAATATGTCAAATTGTCCAATTATATAAAATACTAATAGAAAAAATAAATATCAATGTCAGAATTATACAAGTAATATGTGAAAAAGTACGTGTGACTAATACTTAGATTCGCGGGCTAAAATCAGATCTGTCCTCGTGTGTGTATTTTATAATATAAGACAGCTATTAAGCTAGCGGCATTCCTTATACTAAGAGATGTGCTAAAAAATAACAGACATTTGAATTTGGAACATATTCTTTGGCTATATTTTATTTAAAGGATATCGGCCAAGTACGAGTCGGACTCGAGCATGAAGAATTTCGTATCATTAACTATAAAAGACAGACGATAGCGGAGTCTTATTAATATAATAATAATCCAAATATATTACGTTATAATATTAACAAAACAAAACTGCATTAAAGAAATCTTGTAGATCGGTTTTTTAGACGCAGTAAAGTAAATTATAAGTTTTTATTTAACTGGTTTTAAAATTATATATTAGTATCTTGCAATTGAATCTATGAAAGCATCTTTAATTAGATCTTAAATAGACCTTGCGTAGACGTTATCACAGTGCAGACGAGTTAATTGTACTTAGTTCTAAAACTACATTCAATGTCTATTCTTTGTCTATTGTGTTTTTTTTAAAACAGACATGACACGCCCATATTTGGCAACTTTCTTAAACTACGTTTTCCAAACCAAAAAATATAAAATAATGTCTAGATTCTTAATCTGTGTTGTTACTACAGAGCCCTTCATGTGGCCACTTTTTATTATTTAGACCACCAGGTTGTTTTTGTTTATAACTAAATATGCATAATTAAACAAAACCTTTTTAGAACAGCAAAATATATCTACCTCAAAAAGCTTTTGAAATCCTGAAAGTCTTTTCTTCGCAGAAACCAAAACAACACTTTTTCACAAAAATCGTTGCGCAATGAGTGACTTAGCCTTTAATTCATTATCAAAAAGAATTAAAGAACGTTTATTTCGATTAATAACAAGATTTAAAAATGTTTTAAAACATAGCTAATTTCGAAAAGTTTTTAAACGATGTGTTAATTCTTTGAAAATAAGAAATAAATTAAAATACTAAATGGAATCATATTATATTGTTTTGTTGTTCATTATTATAATAAATTAATAATTTACTTTGACATTTAATTTATTATACAATCTTTTCAATATTTTACTAATTGTTTTCATTTTCTATATTTATAAAAATCTATATAATGAGTGACTCAATTTTTATTATTAATGTTAATATTGAAATAAATTTAATGCATGTAATGATTATTATTGAAAATAATAGAAACTAATATTAATATGGCGATATGTGCGGAAAGATACGTATATCTAACCACCGATTGTACCACATTTAACGAATAAAAAATATTTTTATTTCCATAGTCCTACTAATGTTATAAACGCGAAAGTTTGTAAATGTGGTTGGAAATATTTATGGATGTTTGTTACTCTTTGAATGATACTACAGACAGAAAGCTTAGTACAGAAAGATATCTTATACAATACTAGAATAACACATAGGCTTCTTTTTAATTGACTACGTTAAAGAGAGGGTATGATTTACGCAATAAGTATTATAAGTCGAAAAAAATCTTCTCTTTGAGAGTTATCTATTAAAATAAAGCCGCGGGCGGAAAGCTAATTCTTATGTGAATAGTGTTCGGAAGATTTGTCCATATTAAATAGTGATTAAAATTCCTTAAATGTACAAAGTTGCAAATTATTTGTCAGTTAGCGAAAATCCCTTTTAAGTGACAAACAAACTTAAAAACAACTACAAACAACAAACAACTAAAGGGTAATCTAGATAACTACGGATGTTTTCAACAAATGATAATTTTAAAGATACAAACCTAATAACTCAATAATAGTAATTGAATTAACAATAATAGTAATTGGTGAAAAAAACCTGTGGGGAGACCTCTCACGAAATAGCAGGATGAGATAGAAGAAGTTGCGGGTACAGGTTGCCCAGGATAGAGAAAAATGGACGCTTTTGGAGGAGGCCTTCACCCGAGGAGGGATTCTTATGTAAAAAATAGAAACTAACGCTTAAATCTATATAACTTATTTAAGATGTGTAAGAAATAAAAAGCTTTTTTTTAGTTTTATCTTTACCTAATTGAATTAACATTTAAAAGTAGATTAAGAAAAGGCACATGGGTCTCGTGATGGTAAGAGACAACCGTACGTAGGTGCGTCACTATCTATGGTCGGGCTGTTAGACCATATGTGCAAGTTTACAGGATACCTTACCGGAACACGACAATGTCATTATGGCGGCAGGAATAGGTAAAGCATTGAAATCCTACCCGGGCGAGCTGCTGCACAGCACTCTACTACCAGTTTTATATTGGAAGTGACTCAGTTAACCTGTGCTCGCCTCTTATCATTCATCTATAATAATCTATATCATCATTCATCTATCTATACTCTATACAAATAAATAAAATTGGAGTGTCTGTAACCGTTAAAACCTGTAACCTGTTAAAATAATCACTTTTTGCTAAATGCGTAATATGTATGTTTATAAATATACCAAATCAATATTTTTAAGAATTTTTGTGGGTCTGTCTGTGCCCGATATCCGAAACACCTGGACCGATTTTGATGGGATTTTCGCTCGCAGACAGATGATTTCATAAGGATTAAATACATAAAAACGCGGACGATGTCGCGGGCACAGCTAGTCTAACAAACAATACAAGTCTTAATGCTATAAAATTATGCAAACAATTAACTTTTCACGCGTTAAGACTAAAAGTATAATGTATTTTGAAACATCTTAGGTGAGATTAGAAGTTTCGAACCCTACTCTAGCCGAACACCCATTATTACACCAGGGGGAAGGGGGCCAAATATTACTAAAAATGCCTTACGTAATTAATTCTTATTTACTACTACGCAGTCGCAGTCGCGCGTATAGCTTACACATAAACCGTTAGACCCGTTGCGTAATATTAAAAAATCGGCCAAGTGCGATCCGGACTCGCTTACGACGGCTTCCGTGCCACGATCCATAAAAATAGCAAATAAATCACGTTTGTTGTATTGGAGCCCTTATATATTAATTTTATTAAGTATTTGTTATACAGGCAACTGAAATTACATCATCCGTTAAAATTTCAACTTTCTATCTATTAAGGTTTGTGAAATACAGCTTGGTGACAGACAGATGGGCAAACAGACTAACAACGCAGTCTTAGTGATAGAGTCCTATTTTTGCCCTTTGAGTACGGAACCTTAAAAACCCTTCAATATCAAGTAAAAAGGTCTAAAACAGGCTGAAAGAAACCCGAACGTTACTCAGCTTTGTGGTTTTTTGTCAGTACGCAGCTGTTAGATTTTAGCGACGTGTTCTACGTCTGGATGGGCCTGCGTTCTTTTCTAGCGGGTCATTGACCGAACCGGTCTAACGTATGATGGACGCCTACTGCTTTTTATCTCGTGTTATTTATTAATTATTTTTAAACAAAACTGAGATCGTAGTAATTGTAAAATCTGATTCAGAAACGAGAAGAGTCTTATATAACATAATATATTTTATGTTATAAGTTACGGGTAACAAGAAGACGGTTCTCTTGCAAGTTAAAGACAAACTTCGCTATTAGTTGATATTGGTGCGTAGGTATTTTAGGCTAAATGTTACCCTTCTAAAAGGTGACACGAAAATGGCAAGCACTCCTATTAACGTTATTTATCTATGTAAAAAGCAAAATTAAAAAAATTGAAAGCACTCACGACGGTTGATATACGATTGAGAAGGATGAAATAATTTAATAAACCCCGACTTAAAAAAAAGTGACCTTATGAATTTAAAAAACGCAATCAAACCCGTCCGGGGTGGCCATTAAATTAAAGAGTACCTTAACGCCTATTATTATAATATAATTTTTAGCCTTTTCACTTTTCACACGAAAATCCAAGTGAATCAGTTAGAAATAGCAGAATTTTGTCTTGATCGATTTAGTAGTTGTGGCATGAATTTTAACCTGGATACAGACACACCAACGTATATTTTAGAACGTCAAACGTTAAAATGTGGTACTTATACGCCGAAATCTGTCTATCTGCCACCAAGTCTCATAAACATATTATCTATGAAAGTTGAAATTTTCACAGATAATGTGATTAACATTATCTGTGAAATGTTAATCACATTATCTGTAATTAACATTTCTTCAATTCACGCTGTTGCCGCTATAACAACAATATAATAAGTGTGTATGGAGTGCTCCCATACAACAAACGTGATTTTTTTACATTTTTTATAGATGATAGTAAGGAACCCTTCGTATCGCGAGTTCGATCGCACTTGGCCGGTTTTTTTATTTTTAATAATGTAATGACAGGTACCGATCCTAATTTACGCTTTAATGGCCGGAATAAGGACGATGGTACCATTCCGGGCAAGCTGTTACACTTTACCTAGATTAACATAAATTATTAAAAAGCTTTTTGAAAATTTTCCTGTAAATAATAATTGATATTATAGAAAGGTATAATGACGCTTCAAAGTAGTATTTTGTCGTATGTTAGATTGTGCTTATCCACCCATAAATAATTGAAATGCAATAAAACTGCCAAAGACCGACGTAAATTACGAGTATTATCTTTTAATTTTTTGTAGGCGTCTGAATAAATAACTTATTTTTTTATCTTTTGTTTATGCTTCTTAAAGTACTGAACCGTTTACCGTAACACTTGTATGGGACTACCCCTGAAGTATGATCTAAAAAAATAATATCATCAAAATCAATTTCGAATTACCGCAGTAATGCCATAATAAACACATAAAAACCTGTAAAGTGCGAGTCGGACTCGCCTTCAAAGGATTTGTAAAAACGGTAGAAAAAAAATACGTTTTTTGTATGGGAGCAACCCGTATATATTTATTTTATTCAGTTTTTAGTATTTGACGTTATAGCGGCAACAGAAATACATCTGTGAAAATTTCAACTGACGCCACTCTTAATACACTTAGATACAGCCTGGTGACAAACAGACTTTCGTTTTTATCCCTGAACCCCAAAACACATACAGCTGAATTGAGAAACTTTTTCAAATTGGTTAAATAGCTAGAACTGTAATGCTTTGTATTATTTGACGTTATGACTAGGTACTAGTTATACAAGTACACTTATATTACACAGCCATCCGCTTGCTTTGCTGTATGTTTGTTCATTGGGTAACGGGACATCGGCTAATGAGATGAAATTAACGTTACAGAGAGTACTTGCATGTACAGCGTTTAAAGCTCGTCATTATCTTTATACGTATATTTTCACCAAACCAATTTAAAAATTAACTAAGCTATTCAGTTAATATAATGGTTCGAAAATATACAATACTAGCTGTCCGCCCGCGGCTTCACCCGCGTGAATTATTTTAATAATACAGATAGCTTTCGAAGGGCAGACGTTTTTCCGACTTGTAATACGTATAGCGTAAAAACATATCCTCTTTTTAATGTAGTCGGTTAAAAAGTAACTTATGTCCTTCCTCAAGGTCTACTGTATCTCGTAGTTGGTCAAAATATTTTGCATTTTACCTAGAGGTAGATCACACTAATTTTTAACATAACATAACATAGGCATGTCCTTAAGCAAACATTGCGTGGTTGAAGAAAAAGTATGAGGACAAATAACGAATAACATTACATCTCTTAGCGCATTCGGATAAAAAATAGTTCGGTAGTACAAGCTAAATTTCTACCAACTTCAGGTCTTTCTTTTTTACGGCTCTAGGATGGTAAGTTTATTGTTGTTATTTAACTGAAACTTTGTAGCTTCCGTGTTATATAAATCGCCGATTAAAACGACTTAATCGTAGTATGTTCAAAAGTTTCTGTACATTTCGGGTTCTAAGTTATTATAGTTTTATAATTTACGTGCAAATACGAAGCATATGTTTTGTAGTTCTTAAACTATAAAAATTATAATAAGCAAAAAAAGTGTTGTATTCAATAAAGAATACATAAAATCGGATTACATTTTAATGAAAGACAGATTTACATTTCGAATTTATTCCCTCTCCCACGGAAACCCCTTAAGTAAACGGAATCAAAATATGTTTATATATTCCTCGTATAGGGAACCCTCTAGTCAAATTTACGATCAATATTTTTAGCGTCAATCACAGAACCGTTAATCATTTACGACACATTTAAATCAACTTCGGAAATTCAAAGCGTAATTGTCAAATGTTTTCTTCATTGTTGTTCTTTTTTAATACGCTTTTATTAGCTTGGGTTGTACGTATGTATGTATGTATGTATGTATGTATGTATGTATGTATGTA
>DVZL01004206.1:0-13143 GCA_018236625.1 Lasaia peninsularis | reverse complement strand
ACCGAAACACGACAATGTGAACGACAGGAATAGATAAGGCGGTGGATTCCCACCCGGACGAGTTGCTATTATCCTTATAGAAAAATATCACAAGTAATCAATAGATATGGTTTTTGTACTTTACTGAAATTATTTAAACTCTAGGTATGCCCGCGACTTCATCCGCGTTTTTATTTACGAGTAATTAATTTATTTAATACATTTCTAAAGTAAAATTCTAAAATAAAAGTAGCTTAAACCGTTCCTTATTACAGCAGATGTCTGCCAGTGAAAATCCCGTCAAAATCGGTCCAGCCGTTTCAGAGATTAGTGGGTACAAACAGACAGACAAACATTTAAAAAACGTTTTGGTATAATTATGTACTTTGTTAATGTACATATGCATTTAAAAAAAGCAATTATTTTATTATTACATACAGACATTCCAATTTTATTCATTTGTATAGATGTTAAAAACACCTTTCTATAATACATATATATCATTGATTTTTGTTCCATACCTAGAAAAGAGCGCTGACTTGGCAATAAGGTCATCTTTGTGTATCCTTTAGTTTGTAACTAATAAAACTAGCGACTCGTCCGGCTTCATTCGGGTATACTATACATATTGTTATATACATAAAAACCTACCTCTTGAATCACTCCATCTGTTAAAAAAACCGCATCCAAATCTGTTGCTTAGTTTTAAAGATTTAAGTATACATAGGGACAGATAGAGAAAGTGACTTTGTTTTATAATATGTAGTGATTTATTGTTTGCGTCTAACGCATAGACTTAGATTGACCATAGTGTGTTATCAGTGTAATACCTTTTTTGTTAAAACAATTACCCACAACGAAGCAACGAAGCTTCTACCGCGTTATATGATAGGAGAACAAACAGGTATCAGCATGAGTTCACGAAAACATGCAGGCATACATCAGCAATGGTTCGTTCTACAATCCACATGTCGAAACAGTCACTTTCAATAGTATTTCTTCCATTATTCCTACTGGTCATGGTGGGTAGGTTTCGAAATCCACTTCATGAACGTTGAGTACTATATATTACTCATCAGCACGAAGTCCTGCGAAAAAGTGGACTTCGTTAAAATATATATTATAGGTACAGCTGTGCCCGCATCTTCGTCCGCGTTTTTATTTGTTTTATTTTACACATTACTAAAACAAAATTCTAAAATAAAAGTAGCCTAAGCCGTTCCTTACTAAATTAACTGTCTACCTGCGAAAGTTCCGTCAAAATCACTCCAGCCTTTCCGAGATTAACGAGTACAAACAGACAGACAAAATAGATGGCGCTGTGCATTTTTACGTCGCGTGTGAATTGACTCGGCTTTAATTATAAATTAAAGTGTAGTACCAAATCTGAAAATACATAGCGCTGTGTATTTTTACTTCGCGTTTCTGTATTAAGTGTTTAAAAAGTATTTCTCTGTATTCATGTAAATAAGTTATTGTAGTGGGTCTTAATATATAAACTTCAGTAGCCACCACCTTTAGTACTAGTAGATTTATTTTTTGCAAATTTTTGGTGCACAATAAAGAGTTATCACTTATCCTATTTCACTATCTTATTCACTTACTAATTAGGAATAACATTAAAAATCAGCTGAAATTAATTTCCTCGTAGAAATATGCGGCCGCACGTCGTTTCGTTGATATGTTGACGGCTTTCTGCAGTTTAACAAGTGCAGTGGTGCAGCGGGCGCAGGTATCGAGCGCGCGCGGCCTTGGCCCGCCCGCAGTGCCGCCCCACACTGCACTTGCTCTCAAACAAATTATTTATAATGCTTTTGAGCCAACACTACAACTTTAATATTCCTTTGTGCTTTACACACTGCCAGTATTTGGGTCATACGGCACGAGTATCTGCATCGGCGAGGGGTGTCGGCTTTCCCGATTGCGCTCCGAATTTCATCGAGAAGTTTGTAATTTTAAGCGAGAAATAAAAATATTAATCCATACAAGTAAATAAAATTGGAGTGTCTGTTTGGAATATTAAAATAGGTAATTTCTTTTAATCATATTTGAATAAAATGAGGTAAGACTTTTAAATGATACATTACATTTATTTAGTTGACAATTTTCACCGAGTCACCTAATCTATACAAAGAAATAAAATTTGAGTGTTTATATGTAATATTAAAAAACCCGCTTCTTACTAAATGCATATGTATGTTTACAATGTACATATATCAAAAACAGTATTTTTTAGAATATTTGTCAGTCTATCTGTATGTCTGTCTGTTTGTACCCATTAATCTCTGAAACGGCTGGACCGATTTTGACGGTACTTTCTCTCGCAGACAGGTAATTAATAAGGAACGGAGGAAAGGAAATTCTAAAAAATACTATCTTTTTATGTGTACCTTGTATACATACATATGACTTTAGTATAAAACAGGTATTTTAGTATTACATACAGACACTCCAATGTTATTTATTTGTATAGATAAAAAAATGAATAGTACTATTCCGCTCATTGTTGAAGATTCCTTATTCGCAAACGCCAAGAAAGAAAAAATATGCCTTAGGATAACTTACTTTGAGATTGCTTTGTGTGGGAAGGAAAGTCTTTCTAGAGACACGAAGTCTGAATATAAAATGAATTTGAAGGGAAATTAACGCAATGTGATGGTACAGAAAGAATAAGGGAACTAAAAGATCGTAATTGAAAATCTTGAGTGTCAGAGACAAAAATATTGTGACGGGTTAGCAAACACGCCCAACGCCATCGACAATCTGTGAGGCTCGGCTTGGATCCCGATGGAGCCACACGAAGTTGTATGAAGAACTTATATGTTTGTATTTTCAGGTCAGGGTCTTTTTTTAATAAAAGTAAAACCCATTACACTAGCACATTTACTTACTTAAGGTTAAACCAATATGTGTTTATTACTCAGTGCTCTCTGCATAATCCGCAAGTGACCTAGCGTGAAGATATGTGCTTATATCTATGTATGATAGTAACGCTACATTTACTATATTTTCATCATATATTATCTTGTCTAAAATAGGTAATTCAGGCCAATGATGAAGACTTCACCCAGTGCTCTACAAATGCCAAAAAGCGGGGTCAAAGCTGAGTGGCGGCTCGGTTTGCCTAAATAGCCGGAGAATAGCGAGGCGAGCTTGTTAGGTAATAGCGTGAATAGCACAAAACTTAATGGGTCACAACAGCGGGGTGTAAACGTTTGTGCAGCGGAAAGCTTTGTATCATTAGCGTGGTCATTAACTTGGGAGCGTATGGAGTCTAAGTGTAAGCGGCAAGCGGTCGACGCTTAACTTTATTTTAATTCCCCCTCCCCTAGGTGATTAAAACACAAAAGTTATACATCAAAACCCGAGAACCTATGTTTTTGGGTCTTGGTATTTATTAAATTTATTTATTTATTATATATTTAAGTATTTCTATTTATTAACATCGTAGTCTAACACAATACTGCAATATACAATACTAACACAACACACACATGCACATAATTTGCTTACTTTCAGGATAGATTTATTTGTGTAATTTATCCAAGGATATTTATTATTACTAATATATTATATTCAAGATAGATTTAATAGCTCATTTTTTTATAACATGATATAGTATCAATTACATTTCTGTGCAGTTAACATTAATTAACATGATTATAAACGATAGTGAGTGGAGCTGCAGTGTCAGCGATAAGTGAGAGCGGGTGATTGAACTTTGATACTATGAATATAAAATTTAATGAGGTTAGAATAACACGATACAAATGTTGTTCTATGGAAAACTTTGGTTCATTAGTATGATCATTAACTTGACATTTTGATTGAAGATTATTATATATATGACAAGTGGAGGAGTAACTTGTCGATACAAATGTATTATAATAAACTGAATATTCTGTACATAAAAGATATTGATTAATACATTAAAAATATACTTTAAGTCACGTGATCCCAGATTTGATTGCTGGGTAGGACAATTTGCTTAATTTATTTGGAAAATTAAGTATTGAACCTGACACCTTCCACATTACTGTCTAACTAACTTTGTCGGCTTCTTGTGGGTGCACAATAGAATGATCAAAAACAAATAATGCTATCTAAGCTAAAGGACAGTAAACATAGTCTAAAAATATAATTAATTTTATTCAAAACCATTAATGACCCATAGTAACATAAATTAATCCCGATTTCGTACAACTAAAAATATTTGTGCTTTTACTTATACAAATTTATGAAATTTAGTTTAGATTTTAATTTTTAATGGGAGCTCAAATGAGATTAAATAACCTAGCCAATATATTTATAAAAAAATCAAAATGCCTAGGTGGCATTAAGTGGTATGCGCTTCAGACTTCCATTTCAGTAGTTCAGTTTCGAATCCCGCCATGTACTCATGAGTTTTTTTTATTTAAGTACATTTTTGAGTGCTCTTACTGTGAAGGAAAATGTCGTGAGCAAACCCGAAATTTAAGCCCGACGTGGCGACAGGAGACAGGCGACCAGGACATATTATAGTACCTAATATCGTCGGCTAATCGTAGGTGCATATGTGTCTCTGCTTACCTTTTTGGGCGTTATGAGTGTTACGATATTTATTCACTTGTTTCAGAAAACCGGATCAATCTTTGTGTCAGTCTCTTTCTATACGACAATAATTTAATGAAAATGTTTCAGTATCAAAAACGTAATCAGCTAGCACTCGCACCACAATCTGTACCACCTGACCTAATATAAAGAACAGAGTTAAAAAGTTAAAAATAGTTCTATTAGCACAATTCATTAAATATTTTCCTCGAAACCAAAGTTTTTAAGATAAATTTATTGTTTCGTGCAAACTAGGATCAACTTAGTTCAAGTCTAAGATTTGATTAAGAATATACAAAAGCGTACAAATACTTGGGAAAGCTTTTGATTGATGTGTACTGACAGTGACGTGTAGATCTACAAAGGGACGAAATAATACGATGAAAATGTCTTCGTATTTAATAAGTATGATGTTAAAGTAAAATTTGTTAAAATTTGCTGTTTATAAATATGTCATTTACAATATTTATTTTTTATTCGTTCCTTTAAATATTGAATCGTACTCAATAAAATCTCAAAATTCATGTTATTTGTATCAGCAATTTGGTCTAGACATAATTGAATCAGAAATCGAGATTTGATTTTTAATATTCTGTTTCTAAACTGTTTGATACCAAAGCAAAGGGACGTTTCTGAACTGAAACGTCAGAGGTCTTGTTAATCTGCATCTGCAAATCGTATTTCGCCGCTCGCCACTGACATCGAAAACCGATAATAGTGTTTAGGCCAGGTACCAGAGCGATATTCCATTTCTACCTCAGCCCAGGTCAAGGCCGGAACAAAACCGTTCCACGCTTTTATGAGTTTTTAACATGACATCGTTCCAAATTCAAATCCAACTTGATTTTCCAAGGTTTTATTTTGGACTGTGCCCGCGACTTCATCCGCGTTTTTATTAAATTATGTTACTTTATACATTTCTAAATTAAAAGTAGCCCAAGGGCCTCTTTCACTACATCTGAGTAAAGTTACGAGTAAGCTAACTGCTCAGTAAACTCATGAGTAACGCAGAAAGCAATTTCACAAAGTCCGAGTAACGTAAAATGCAACTAATTTACTTGATAGTTTTATCTGTCAAATAGTACGAATCAATGAGTAGTTAATTGAAACTTTACTCAGACTTAATTGATACTTTACTCAGATGTAATTCTACAAAATACTGTTTTGGTAGATTGGTATATGTAGTACCTTGTAAACACATATTATATGCATTTAGTAAAAAGTGGTTATTTTAATATTACATACAGAGTACAGACACTCCAATTTTGTTTATTTGTATAGATTAGCTATACCCGCGACTTCGTCCGCATTTTTATTTCATTGTTTTTATTTTTTACATCAGCTGTCTGACAGTGAAAGTAACGTCAAAATCGGTCCAGCCGTTTCAGAGATTAGCGGGTAAAAACAGTCAATCGGAAGAAAATCCTAAAAATTCTTATTTTAGTATTTAGTATCTTATTATTATATATAAGTAATGTACATTTAGAAAAAAGCGGCTATTTTAGTATTACATACAGACACTCCAATTTTATTTATTTGTATAGATGATACCTATATCAGAGACGGTGATTTAGTACAAAATAACACCCATGGCTAATACAAAATAAAAATCCTTTTTTAAAAATCTGTTAAAAAGTAATAAAATAGCGTTTTTATTTAAACAAACTAAGTATTATAATCACAATGTTCAGCAAATTTGATTTAATATTATTTTTATGCGGAAGTTACACAATAAAGTTTAACGCCCGTAGATCGTATTCTTATTAAAGAAGTGTCAGAAAGATAAAATGGGATTTATAGGAAACGCTGTTTCTCAAGTGAAAGGACATGCTTCGCTGGCGAGAAAACAGATGGAATACTTATACTAAAACTACACTATAAAACACTTTTATTAAAATAACTTAAGTTTTAGCCCTGATGATGCTTTAAAAAAAAACCGGTAGGCTATCTATACAAATAAGTAAAATTGGAGTGTCTGTATGTAATATTAAAATAACCGCTTTTTACTAAATGCATATGTATGTTTACAGGGTACACATATTAAAATAGTATTTTTTATAATTTTTGTCCGTCTGGTGGGACCGATTTTGACGGTACTTTCACTGGCAGATAATATTGATGTAGTAAGGAACGACTTAGGCTACTTTTATTTTAGAACTGTATAAAATAAATAAACTGTATAAAATAAATAAATTTGCTGTAAGTAGCAAAATCCCAACTTTTCAATAGAGCCAAAAAAACTATTATAAAACCTGAAAAAATCATAATTTCAAAACTATCAGTCATAGAAAGGTTGTATATATTGTACACAGTTTATTTGAAAAAATGCACATTGTTGTAAGTGCATTTTTTTTTATTACAAATAATTTCTCCTAAAGTTATAAGAACAAGGTTTTTCGGTACGTACAGCAAATACGTTTTTTTACGTCGATATGCACTTAGTAAAAAGGGGTTATTTTAATATTACATACGGATACTATAATTTTATCTATTTGTATAGATTTTTGTCTGTCTGTCTGCATCCTGGCCGCGATTAACGTTACTAAACGGATCGTAACTAAACATGTCTAGCAAGTAACCTATGTTCCGAGGTAAATTTTAGGCAATTTTTTATCCTGTTTACTTTAGGGAATCTCTAAGTAATATATTCTAAGGTTCAGGAATTACAAACATAGTCACTATCACTATATAAATGGTCGAAATAACCATTGTTACCTGAAACCGGTCTATACAGGAACTTTAAAATATATAGGTCATTTTAAACTGGCCTTCGGATTTTGAAAGAGAAACTCCGTAGAGATAGTCGAACGCCCTGATGCAGTGAAATAAGAAAATCCTCTGATCATATGTAATACATAATATATAATAATACAATACATATCCTTCTCTTTTTTTTCTTTTTTTTTTTCTTTTTTTAGGGTTCCGTAGCTAAAGGGTAAAAAACGGAATCCTATTACAAATACCCTGCTATTCGTCTGTCTTTCCGTCTGTCTATCACCAGGCTGTATCTAATGAGCCGTGATAGCTAGATAGATAAAACTTTCACAGCTGATGTATTTCTGTTGTCGCTATAACAACAAATACTAAAAACAGAATATAATAAATATATAAAGGGTGCTTCCATACAAAAAACGTGATTTATTGACGTTACAGATACGGAACCCTTCGTGCGCGTAAGACTCACACTTGACGGATTTTTTTAACACGAAACTTTACGCTACACTCATAACAAGAGAGCGTATATGAAATAATAAAATTCACAGAATATCGTTTCCTCTTGAATGGACGTTAATCTTTACGACGTTGTAACCCGTCCCGTTTGGGTCAGACCCGTTCCGGGTTCGCAGGTTTTATGACCCTCACACAATAAAGATGACACTTCGACTTTGGAATCGATTAAAGTTTACACCGCAACTCGTTCAGTGCGGAGATTTTTATGTTGTCTATAGATAACCTAAGACTAACCCGTCTTTTTTCCCCGTATTGGCCCGGGTCCTCTGTTTGGAATAGGCTATCTGCCTTCCTACCAAGCAGCTGATAAGAGGCGAGCATAGGTTATCAAGGACATTGCCTTGCCTATTCCTGCCGCGGCTCACCTACAACATCTATAGTGTCTGTAGGCCATAGTTGTCTCTTACCATCAGGAGATCCGTGCACCTGTTCGCTGTCATATGCCATAAAAAAATACAAACTGAAAAAAAAAATTCAAAACTAGATCACAATTCTTGTAATATATTATAATTAGGTAAATAAATTTTATTCTACTGATTTTCAATGTCAAAAATTCATCGATATCATAGAAACAGTTTTAGGCATTTGAATAAATCATAGGTAAATCCTTGCCTTGCCTTAGAAATCACACGGTTGAGGAAGACATCAACAACCTCATCAAACAGTAGCTGTATTTGAATGAAGAGACTTAATGAATGTGGAGGAAGCTAGGGAAGTATACAAGGATCGTGACACTCGACACTTGACACTCTGAAAAAACTATTAGCCCCGAAGGTTAAGGCAGAGGTGTACTAGTATATCCATGACTCGTAAGTCCAGTAGATATACAAGAACACACCCACGATCAGCCAAGGTACTAAGGCCCTGATGTGATAGGTGGCAAGCTTATCGCCACTTCGGGTACATTCCAATCCCGGGCAATGTAATTACTCAGAAAAATCTAAAACTCTCTGCCTACCGAGAAAGTGAGATGTCGATGGGTTACATATCTAATGTAACCACATGATATGCAAAGGTTGTAGCACCAGCTATGTATCATAATACAATTTAGTTGGGGAGTGTCTCCGACATTGAGATATTTGGTTGAGACGGACTCTACAATAGGCTGTCGCATCATAATTCATTAATAATATTAGCGCTATGTAGAGACCAGTTGTATGACATATATCTATAGGTAGCGTTAGGCATACGCGGCAATATTTGCGTATTAATAGTTTTAATTAGTTCAAAAACACAAACTGCTATACGTACTTAAACTAAAGGTTACAATATTTGCATTTTTGTAGTCAGTATATATATAGCTATAAAATCTGAGTAGACAATGGTCAATGGTATAAAGGTATTGAGAAATTTGTCTTTATACACTTTGTTACTGGAATTTAAGTGCGTGGCTTTATGGTAATGAAGTTGACAAATGTAAATATTAGCCGATCGGTGCATTAAGTCAATAATCATCACAACATGAAGCCCAATAAAAACACTGAACCAGACTCTGTGGCGATCCTAGTCGGTGTCTCACGTTGATTCACGAGGTCCGAGGTCGATTTTCTAATCGAGCCACTTGTTTTATGTTTTTTTTTCAGTTTATCCGAAAATCATAACTTTGCCTGAGATTGGATTAGTATCCGTTATGGCGACAGATTTGCCATTTGACACTTTATGGTCAGCTAAACGTGTCTACATATTTAAGGTTTCGGGATTATGGTTGTGATGATTTTTTTACTAAACCATCAGTCTCCGTCATATTTGATCTCTCACTACAACGCTCCATGCATGAAGCTTGCAGAGTGGATACGTAACGTACATATGTAAGTGATTGCTCTGTACTCGCAATCTCCATGAAATTAGGCTCGTGCAAATTCTCATACAATTGCCAACAAACTCCCACCACAAAGCGACGGCCCTTGTAGATGTGGCGAAGTGCACACAAAGTGATTACCTGATACCACTCACCATGAGTCACCCTTTAATACCCACCCTGATTCATCATAATACAACACGCAATTATGGCTGCCGACATGATGAAATAGGCTAATACAGTTTCAATTACCATAATGAAAGAAAATATTGTTCATATTATTAATTCTAGGAAATATAAAAGTAAAGTAACACCCGGATGTCCTATGAATTAAGGTTTTTACTTCTTAGGCACGATAAAATCCCTTCGTTAGTTCCATGATTTATTGAAGAATTTACTCTTCTACATTACTAATATTATAAATGCGAAAATAACTCTGTCTGTCTGTCAATCTGTATATCTGTCTGTCTGTCTGTTACACTTTCACTTTGTATAAAGTGGTTATTTCGATATTACATACATACACTCCAATTTTATTTATTTGTATACATATTTATAGCGAAGTGTACTCGTAATGCAGATTTTCACGAATTACGCCATATCTGCAATTCATTTAAGTAAGCTGTCATAATCGCCGCGCCCCGTTTCTGGCCAGTCCATTTTTCACAGATAAATAATCCTGATAACAATACTACAAAGAAAAGGTTTTACTTGTAGAAAGAATAAGACGTCAGCGAAGGCGTGCCGGATAATGCCGGATATTTTCACTCCGGTAATTACCCGGGCGCCGGGAGACCTTTGACCCGCATCGTCATAATCGCTCTATACTGTTGGAGATAACACTTTGAGGATTTTTCATTTACTTATACTGTTATTGTAGCTTTATAAAGTCAGCTTTTAGAGTTTCGTACTCAAAGGCAAAAACGTGACCCCATTACTAAGACTTCGCTGTCCGTCTGTTTGTGTCACTAGGTTGTATTTTATGAATAGGGTTGCCAGGTGTCTGCTATTTAAGCGTACAATCCGGTATCTTCGAGGCCTATCCGTTAAAAAATAAATGGACGGAACAATGTCCGATATTTTGAGGAAAGTCAGCACTACTAAGCTTCTGGGCTACTGGATCTTTTATACAAAGCATACTTACTCTATGTCCCAATATTTTAAGCCAATGGCTGAACGAGGATCGCACTCTTTCGAGATGACAGAGTATGTTTTTGTTTGGAAGATGTTTCAAAAATTAATCTCCAGGTCACTTTTATATTTTGTTACTAACTTAACTGATTAATTAATAATAACTATTACTATAAAAAAATCCGTATTTTTTGCCTTACAAAAAACGTGATTTTATTTGCCGTTTTTACAAATAACGACACGGAAACCATCATGCGGGTCTTTTTAGCGACCGGTTTTTTGTTATACTTCATTAATTATAGATTTTTGAATCATCGTCAAATTATATGCTCTAAAGACGATGATTATAGGTTTCTAGGTTTAATGACTATAATTTCCCCGTGTTGGTCCGGATCTTCTATGTAGAATAGACCAACTGCCTTCCTATCAGGCAGATCGTAAGAGGCGAGCAAAGGTTAACTGGGTCACTATCAACATAACCACTGGTGGTACAGTGCTGTGCAGCAATTCGCCCGGGTAGGGATCACCGCCTTACCTATTCCTGCCGCCATAATGACATTGTCGTGTTCCGATCCGGAGGGTACGGTATCCGGTAGACTTGCACATAAGATCTAACAGCCCGACCACAGGGCAGCGGTGCACCTACAACATCTTTGGTGTCTATAGGCCATGGTTATCTCTCACCATCAGGAGACCCATGTGCCTGTTCGCTGTCTCATACTATAAAAAAAATAGTCTAGAAACATCACTCATCACTTAGTGAGAAGATCAGGTGATAGAAAATTTGAGGGTTGTCCTTTTTTTAATTTTTTTAACAATAGTGATCTATACAAATGAATGCCTGTATGTAATATTGATGAACCTGATAAAACTTACTTACTAAGAACTGCCCAACATAATTACAAAAATATTATAAACACCCAACGAGGTGGGTACGGGTCGGCTAATTTATTACAAAAACTTGTATATTGGATAAAAAAAAACACTGCAATATGCTGTTTTATTCAGTGGTCAATACAATATGATTTTATGCCCTCTGCAGTGGTCACGGTCACAGTATACGCTTAGAAAGTTCCTTTAGTAAAAAAACTGAATAAACTTCAAAAGAAAATAAGAAAAACACTTTAATCAAACCAAACTTAGATTAGAAAATACATAGTAAAAATCGTTAAAAGAAATGTTCGTTATTTAAATTGCGCGACTGACAAAGGTTTTTCATAATGCGAAAGCTATTCTTTTTTCGAACCTCGTAATATACCTATGGACTTATGTAAATATAAGAAACAGGTCCGTGTTAGTATGTAGTGTCGGGAAGCAGAGCCGCATTATGCATGCTAGCGCTATCCCGGGGCAATATTGTAAACTCTTTCTTTGGCGAGCTGCATGCTAATGTTTCAACCCCTGAAGCGATTATGCTAAAAAATAGCTAAGAGTGTTCTATATTTACTTCATGAAGGTTCCTTATATCAGTATATCCATAGTATATGCGAAATTATAAATGCGAAAGTAACTATGTCTGTCTGTTACGCTTTCACGCCTAAACCACTAATCAGATTTTGACGAAATTTGGTACAAAGATAGAGTTTACCTTGAGAAAGGACATATACTACTTTTTACTGCAAAAATTGAGGAGGACTAGAGTAGGGGATCAATATTTGTATAGAAATGTTTTGATGGCATATTAATATAACCGATTAGTTTTCATTTTACAATTGCCTAGATTTTGTATGATAGTCAGACGCGGGCGGCGAACGAGCGAAGCCACGGACCACAGCTAGTAGTTCTATAAAACATTTGAACAAAACAAAAAAGATTTTAGTTGAGTTTTCTAATGAAACTACGAGTAAAATTACCATCTTCAGATAACACTCCTAAAAGATTTGCCCGAATAAAGAACTGTCTCTAAATTGGCCGACCTCTTTTTTGCCAGCTTTGTAGAGTCGATAAAGTCAAAACAATCTTGTAAGAGTGAGTTAGCCTGCCCTATGAGAATATGATGTTTCATACTATGGATACGTTGTAAGAATATGTTTTATTATCTTCAGATACTTACCAGATCTTTGGCTTCATGGTTTTTGGTATATATTAAGTTTAATTATATTGTATCATCTTATTCGTAAAATGAGACTTAATAGTCGTAGCTGTATTTTTTTTAGATTATCTGAAAAACATCATAGGATCTATTATCCTTGGCTTTGTTTTGTGATCATGCATATGTATCTCTGCTACCCCGTTGAGGCTATGGATATGACGATTTCTTAGCTAAAAAAATAAAACTATTATATATTATATATTCGACTTATTTTATTTACTTTCCGTCGTGGGTACTTGGTGGAATTCCATTGTATATGCACTTTTTCCTTTAAAACACACCCTTGTACTATTCCACAATATTTACTATTAATCAAATAAAT
>DVZL01004205.1:0-13143 GCA_018236625.1 Lasaia peninsularis | reverse complement strand
ATATATATATATATATATTTGAGTACATCAATATATATATATACAAGAATTGCTTGTTTAAAGGTATTAGATGTACTCAAAACTCCACGACACACTCTCCCCAAGAAAGGAAATATAAGTCTGTGTATAAAAAGTTACATAACATGCAAGCAACATTGAAACTTAGGAGGTCATTCAAAGGGTCATATTATAAGTGTGCAGACGTTTTAAAAATGTCACATTAAGAATCAAAAAAGCTCCAACTAACATTATTCAATATTTTTGATCAATATTTTTAATGGTATTGAATGGCAATCAAGCAAAAATACTTTCTAGTATTAAAATATACATGGTAAATAAGCTCTATTAAAAAATCCCTTAAACAAAATATATGGTTTATAAATACATACCCTCTCCAATCAATTCAGTATCAAACACTTCTGTGACTAAAATGTTTGCCTTATGTTTCAGATCACCTTCCTCTCCCACAGTCAATTCGGTTGACCTCTTTGGAATTAATGTAATTTTGTCCAATACACCATTTTGTTCAAGTATTCGTTTGCAACATTCAGCCATGGGTTTAAAAGCTTCACAAGCTACAATTGTATCAGCACCACATCTGGCAGCCATTATAGAGAGTAAACCAGTCCCAGTACCTGAAGTGTTTTGTTTTAACAAATGTTTAGAAAAAAATATACTGTTTTTTATTTACACAAATGTAATCACTACATAATATAAAACAAAGTTGCTTCTCATTCCTGTCTGTCCTTATATATGCCTAGATCTTTAAAACTGCCTAACAGATTTTCATCAAAATAGATAGGTATTTTTAAAATAGATAAAGTGATTCAAAAGAGTGCATATGTATATATATAAAATGCATAATATACTTTTGCAAAACCAGGGCGAGACGCTATTTTTTATTATATCGCCTTTATGGTGTAACAGTAGACTGTCGACTGTTAAGACCGTTAGTCACAAAGGGTTCCGGGTTCAATTCCCAGGTCAAGCAACTTTTCTTAAATGTTTTTCAGATCTTTCTGAGTAAGCATTACATTGCCCGGGATTGGAATGTGCCCGAAGTGGCTTGCCACTTATCACATCAGGGCCCTAGTACCTTGGCTAATCATAGGTGCTCTAGTATATCTGCTGGACTTACGAGTCGTAGATATACTAACACACCTCTGCCTATTCCTTCGGGGATAATAGGCGTGAAGGAACTTTTTTTTATTTATAATATTTTATTGAGACCATTGATATAGTGGTAATGATGCTGCCAACCAGACACTTGGATGTCAAATATCTTATGTAAATGAGTTAATTCATACATTTCATTAAATACAGCATTAATATAGGATAAATGTGGTTGAAATGTGTACACTCCGCAATGTTTGTGAAGTAATGCTAACTGACTGCATTCGTAATAGTGAGATCAGAGAAAGAGTAGGGTTGAAAAAAAGTATCAGAATAAAAATTATGATGAAGAAATAGAAGGTGCAAGATTAAAAAAGAAATATACAATGTAAGTGTGGGTAGCTGTAGGAACATAGGGACACCTAGGTTGATGTATAAATACCAAATTGCTAGTGTATTATCCAAGGGTGGAGTCAAGAATTGTGTGTTTGATACTCTTACTCAATACTCTCACCCTACTCCACAAGGACTTAGGGTCAAAATATTTAGATATGTATGTGTACATTCCACTAAATAACAGTAAGAACTGCAAAGAGTATAGAACTACAGTAAAAAAAATTATAGTAGCTATTTGTTCACAACTACCATACCTATTGTTTATATTTTTCATCTTGGTAACTTGATAGAAAATTCTATTGTTTCTTTATGTGTTTTTATCAACACTTGTTCTTTTTCATATTGCTATAAAATGAGAGAGATGAGAGATAAGAGATGCTGATTTATTCCAGGGGAGTAATTCACTTTTTTTAGCTAATAGTTAATTAAAACTTTTTAAAATTTTGTTACAACTTCACACTCTTAACCTATAATCAATAGCTCAACAGATATGTTAAGGCCAGAGTTCATATTACTGCTGAAGTTCTAGAGCAAAAAACTAGAAACCATTCACTGCTCATATCTTTTCTACATTCATATAATTTTTAATGAATTATTATTCAAACATTCAAAATTATTGAAACTAAATGGTAGTTATAAAGATATATAGAAATATTTACTTAAATAGATACCCAAATGAATTTAATAAACAACCAAAAATGGAAATACAGACATGTTTATCACACAAGTGCCTGTCCCCGTTGTTATGCTTGTGTTATGTGTGTTAATCAAAGATGTCAAGACATAAATACAAAAACTTAAATAGACCAGAATAAATCTAATAAATACCCAGACATGGAAATACAGACATGTTATATAAATAAATGTCTGCCCCTGTCGGAAGTCTAACCCGCGCCTTGCGATTGGTCAGTGGAATTAAGGTCGCTCAACCAATGAGATGGTCTAATGGCAAATGGAATAAATACATTTTTAATATATTTTGCTTAGAGTGGAGACATGATTCACAGTTTAAGCATCTAGTATTCTCATGTTCGTATCAGGTTGGATCTGTCACATGTGTATATTTCCCGAGAAGGGAATTGATTTGACATGTACAAAACTCCAATAAATATAAAAATTTACTTACCTATATCTAAAACATTTGCTTTTTTTCCAGCATTGTGCTGTTTCTCTATAGCCAATTGAAGAGCTCGATAATATTTTTTATTTCTTTCAGTATCATGAAGCATATCAGCAAATGCAGATCGCGCTATCTCCTGATGATAATCATAATCCTCATTCTGCACGTCCCATTCTGTGTTACCGGTGATGAGATTTTTGTTTTGCGTAAAAACTTGCATCTTTGAACTTTTGAACCTATTTAGCCTAGAAAAAATATAAGCTTGGTTAATTAAAATTAAGTTTAATTTAAGTACTTAAATGATGTTGTTCTGTAACCGGGAATTTAACTAAATAGGTTTGCATATAGAATATTACGAATGGTCGCGGCGAATATTATTCACATGTGAGACAGCAATGTTTACTTACTTTTTGAATGAAAAAAATACAATGGTACTACAATATTTATTAAAAAGATAGGCTGACATCAATTATAAATAGACAGACATCTAATTTTCAATTGAGAATTGCTCATTATCATTTAATAACCCATATAGTAATGAACAAAATGCGGCTTTACAAAATACAAATAGAACTGACGTCTGACACTGACGAATGACGTTTCAAGTTTTAGAGAGCTGTCGACAACCACAGTGTGTAATGATTGTAGTAATGGCAACATTTTATACTTCTTTTCGTCCGCGTGAATTATTTTAATAACTGTAACTTTCAAAGAGCTTTCTTTTTGAGAATCATAATGCTTATTGCAGTTAAATTGTAGCCTACGTGTTATCCTTACCTAAAAGCTATCTTTCTATAAAGTTTCACCCAAAGAGTATAGCGATATTTTATGTTGCACCCAAATCCGTCCACTACCTAGTTTTTTCATAAAAAAGTAACAAACATCCATACATACATAATATATCCTTCCATACTTACAAACTATCTCATTTTTAATATTAGTAAGATATTAGGATTTCCTTGTTTTAAGTTGCCAAATGGACACTAGTAAAATTAAAATAGATCCTAAAATTTGATTACTTTTGCATCTCAATGGGGGCTGCATTTAGAGTCAAATGAGATCTAGAATTTGAAGTGACAATTTATCTTAAAATCTTAGACCATAATTTATATTATGCCAATTATTTTATTTTAATCAGAACATTTAAAATGGCAATTTTTTTCATAGATGTCATCTATCTGTTCTTTCATTACGACGTTTTACTATCATGGCGGCCGCCGTAGGCAGGATTTGTGGTGCAAGACTTTTGAAAAATTATGGAATAGTTGTGCCCCAGGTACTGATCGTAAGCTTATAAATTATGTTCAGTGCTACTCTTGATAGTAACTACCACCTCCGTTTCCAGCAGATTCCTAGGACCAATTTTTAACTTTATGATTTTTGGAAGTTTTGTAGAATAATACAATTAAACTTAGGATTTTATGTAATATTCTTGTAATAATGTGAAATAATAGATATACAGACTATTATGAACACGATGTTAACACATTGCAGTACATTAAATAACAAGGGCGAAGAATAACCTTTAACATTATGTAATAGAAAATTTAACAGTAATCATCCCTTTCAGGCATGTCAACTATCTACCAGCGCAAAGGGATGGACGAAAAATAGGAAATTGGTGAGTACTTCTGAACTATTTCTTTATACATCAAATTTTAGAAACCATTTGATCCGAAATATAAGAAAATGCTCATTTGTATGTATTCTTTATTTCCTCTTATCTTAAGGTATACTTTATAAAAGCAGATTTTAATTTAAATTGTTCAAAAGTTAGCATCAACATATTTACTATTTATTACGATGTTAAAATTATCATTTTGCCATACTTATTTGTTATGTGTATGTGGTATTGTAGAGATACATTAAATAATTCAAACAAAATATATAAAAAAATAAATGATTAAAGAGCTTTAATTTATAAAAAATACGAATTAGTTAAAACTACCAGTATTTAATAAAACTTGTTAATTACAAAAATACAAAACTATTATCATTGATTAGGATTGTAAACATTTTTGATAAAATAGTTTTATAAAAATATATAAATAGATTAAATTGGTATAGAATTTCTTAACTAGCTCAATAAGTCAGATGGTAATGGTAACAATTGATGTGATGTGTGTGTTAAAAGTTTCTCATTTCTATGTACAGTAGTTTATTTCATACCTCTACTTGATAAATCATAGCAGGACAATCTTTGCTGGGTCAGCCATTTCCTAATATGTCCAAATGCATAATAGTGCTAATAAGTGAAACACATAATGCACCATACATGTTTGCAGTTAATACCTATCAAGTTGGAGAATATTTAAAATAGTAATATAATTTTCATACTCATTTCACATTAACAGTAATGTATTTTGCTACCATATTTTAAAGAAGAAACTCTTTGATTATTGGCAAATCTAGAAATAATACTTAACTAGCTGTTTGTTAAGTAATTAATGTGAAGGACGAAAGCATTATCTTCTTATATATTTTCGTAAACTATGTACGAAGGCAAACATAATGCCAATAAGCATTTTCTGCTAGCTTACACTGGATAGTGAAAACATAATATAAATACATATATGGGGTTGTGATTTTAAGTTATATAACAAAAAATATATATTTTACAACAACACAATTAATTTATTTTAAAACTAAATTCCAATAAATAACTTCATTACAATAGATAACTAATATGTACAAGTATGTTATAATAAATAAAAAGTTCATAAATATAACAATTCAACTGAGAAATATAGACAAACAAAATAACATAGGAATAGTAAGAATGTGATACTTAAACCTCCTCAACCACTTCGTTGGCCGAGGGGCTAGCGTACATGCCTAACTCCACCGAACAACGGCGAGGCTCGGGTTCGATTCCCGACGGGGACAGACATTTGTGTGATGAACATAGATGTCCGTATTTCCAGGTCTGGGTGTTTATCAAATTTATTCTTGTATCTATTTAAGTATTTCTATGTATTAGTATCATTGTCTAACACCCATAACACAAGCATTAAATTTGCTTACTTTGAGGTTAGATCAATTTGTGTAATTTTTCCAGTAATATTTATTTATTTATTTATTATTATTATTCATTATTACACACATATATTTGTTATATAAACAAACAATGCATCAACAATATACACATATGCCAGTACATGCTCTTCGTTGTGATTGTGAAAGGAGTCTTAAACAGCCATTTTAGTTAAGAATTATGTGGTGAAATATGATCATACTTATGCAATCAGAAAAATAGTGAATGCATAAGAGTAGTCTATCTAGCTTGGTTAGTAGTCTATCAGCATGGTCTACGTTTGACAACAATAACTATAATATAATATATATTTTTAGTTATCAATTAGTAATGAAACTATTTAGTCCTATCCAATGAACGAAGTTCTATCTCCAAACCATTAACTTTTTAGTGCGAGTTGTTTAAAGTTATGCAAGATTTCATTTGCCGGGATAACATTTTAATTCAGTATATTTTTAACCCTTTCAGTTTATAAAGCACAATAAATAGATCAATTAAGAATTAAGTTATAATCATATAGAAATTAATTTTGAAAGAATTAAATTATTGAAAGATATCCATATTTTGAGAGATGAAGATATTGATATTTACTTTTTAGTGGTTATCCACATTGGGTGTAGTCGGTGGTGGTGTTGGAGCACTCCTTTTCGCATTGGAACAATCGGTCCAGGCATCCGGTAGTGAAGCACATCCTTATCATCAGCCCTGGAGCCATAACGGATGGTTCCAGTCACTTGATCATGCCAGGTATTACATTCCTGATTTATTTCTATCTAAACTCTTCCATTAATTAATTAATCTTAAAGTGTATAAATTTTCCTGATTTTTATGGATAATTTTTAAACCAATTATTTTTACCTTTTCTGATGATTGATTGATTAATTGATCAACCAGTGTAGTCAGCTAAACTGAATATATAGATTTCTCTAAAAGCTTGCTTGGATTCATTACTATTCCGCTAAAGCGTCACTGCTCGTCACTATCGTGGTCAAATTCAGAAGTTGGAGCCAATAGACAAGAGATACCAAGATCCAACCAATTTGACTTGTGTAGGCAAAATGTAACCCTTATCATCAGAGATTCCACACTTTATTAGGAATTTTCATCAGATTAGACAGCAAGCAAGCACACGGATCATCTAGTGGTAAGAGACAAGCATAAATGGTACTTTGCTATCCTGTGGCCGGGTTGTTAGGCCTGAAGCGCTAAACTACCGCAACCCCGGTTTTCCACCGTGTTTTACTCTCCAGCCCTAAATACAACGGTGTCATTGGTTACCTATGGTTTTGTTGATAATGCCAACCCCCTTAACTTGTGCTCGCCCTTTACTAGCTATCTGGTAAGGAGATAGATGATCTATTCTACACTGGTGACCCTGAACCAACACAGAAAAATATTACGAAAGGACATTATTTCTTTGAAACAATTATTATGAAAAGTAATCCACAGAAAATAATTTTACACCTCTCCATAAAACTATCAGCTTGCAATCCAAAAGGGAAACATTTTGTGGTTCTGTGCCCTAAAGTTAAAAACGGGTCCCTATTACTATTCTGTCTCTCACCAGGCTATATCTTGAGTCGTGATAGCTAGACAGTTGAAATTTTTACAGGTGATATATTTCTGTTGTTATAACAACAGATTTATTATAATAAAGTAATTGTTTAAAGGGACTCCCATACAATGGAATACTAAGCTCTACCAATAAATGTGTATTCCTACTTAGATCGCGGCAAAAACAACGCGTATTCGTTCGATATATTCTCAGAATACCTTTTTTCATACACACTTAACAAATACAAGTTGTATGTGTAAAAAAACGAAGTGTTTTTGCCGTTTTTATATACATCAGATTGGTACGGAACTCCACGTGAGCCAGATCGACTTGTTTGAGTTATTGAACAGCAATAAAGCTTTTAAACACAAAAAATAGCAACTTAAGTCCACTCGTAAGATTGTAAAACATCATGCAACCAACGATATTATGTCCCACAACATTAGAGGTAGCAAGTTCGTCGCCTTCACGGGCACAAATCCAATCACACGTTATGTTTTTTTGATAAACTGAAAAAACTTTTTGTTTTTCTATCTTGAATACATTTTCTGAGTGCTCTTACGACACTGACTTGATGATACTTGACACTTGCCACCTGTCACTTGCCACCTGTCACTCTCTGCCAGGACTTTCGGGAATATAGGCGTACCGATATTTATTTATTTTTTTATTTAGCGTCCGCCGTGGTTACGAAGTCTACAAACAAGTTTGCAAGGCTTGTCATTCACTGCAATACATCGCCTTCCGCAACTTGGTGAATGTCACTCACACTGAAGAACAGGCGAAGGCTGAAGCTGCCGAGGTAACTACAATTTATATAATTCCAGCATATTTCCATTGGGTTATATAGACCCACAAATTTGTATGTAAGTTTTTTTTTTATGTGGACGTATTTCAAACAAATGAATTCAAGTATTGGATAAATTTAAGAGTAAATTTTGCAGGTGAAATTATTTGGCAGAGCTTCAACATTACAAATGTCGAAGTTCACTGATTCAAACATGCTTTCTTACCACAAAAATTTGTTCATTGATAATAAAAAAAAATTGTGTCTTGCCAACAACATCAAAAGTATTAACTATTTACATTGCTTCTGTTTTCTTTTTATTTATGTTATACAAATAATTTAAACACAGTAAAACTGCAAAAAAAGACCAGTTACATGCTGTCTTTAAGTTATATGCAAACCTCTTGTTAAATTTTGTTAAAGTTTATGTAGAAACACAATAATATATCGAAATCCTATGTCTATGTTCTGAGGTAGGTTATGGCTACTTTTTATCCCGTAAAGGGGGTTCCGTGGGGAAGGGAAGTAAAAGAATAGAATGTACTTTAAAGATTATGCCGTGATTGTTTCCAAGACGTAAAGTTTGTAGTTAAAAAATTAGAGCCATAGCTTTAAATTACCACTTTTAATGATCAAACTACTGTCATGAGTTGAAATCCAAAATGTAAAGAAAACTTTAAACACATAGTTAATCTTAAACTCGATAGAAGCGTGTAATTTTTTTTTTCTCACAATTAAGTAGAATATCTACATGCTTTATTATTATAATGCATAATCATTATTTTTCAAATTTCCAGGTGATGGTACAGGATGGGCCTGATGAACAAGGCAATTTCTTCGAGAGACCAGGAAAGTTGTCCGACTACTTCCCGTCTCCGTACCCCAACGAGAATGCAGCTAGAGCTGCTAACAATGGTAAATGTTTACAAAATTATTATGTCATAAGACAGTAGTAAGATTGTTAGGCCTGTCCAAGTCTAGCGGCTACCCCATCCTCCGGACTGGAAACGATAATGCATATGGCGACAGAAATAGGTATAGCGGTGGATCCCCTACCCGGGCCAGTTGCTGCACAGTATTATACAACCAGTGGTCTTTTTCGGAGTGAGCCAGTTAACCTGTGCTCGCCTTTTACAAGCTACCTTGTATAGCGGCAGATGGTCTATTCTACACAGGGGAACTCAAACCAACAGGAGGATTAATTACTAATAATTTAGTTAACTTGCTGTAGACAGTCGGGCGAGGTGTTTCTCCTCAATTGGATTGGTTTCCGGTTTGGAACTAAGTTAGCTGAAAAAACTTGCTCAAGAAGCCTCCTCTTTTGTGATAGTAGAGTGTTATGGTTGGGCACTTTAGATGCACTTTAAGCGACCGCTCAAGTTGCTTTAGGCGGACCGTCCAGGGCGCCGAATACCAAGAGGCGTTCACTTTATTATTGTTCATAAATAAATAGTCATTTTTCAACTTTTTTCTATAGATTTAAAATGCAACTAAATTATGCCCAAATTTTTCTCGGGCCATTGCTAAAACCGGCCCTGTTTTTAGTATACAAACCTACTCTTTTTGTTACTCCAGTAAAAAAGAGTATATACAACAACATACACACCTAATCAAAATAATAAAACTGAAGTGTCTGTTTGCAATATTAAAATAACCGCTTCAAGATACATACAATTTTTGTTTGTTTATTGGTCTGTTCCGGCTAATCTTTCGAATGGCTGGACCGATTTCGACCGGATCTTCGCTGACAGATAGCGAACGTAATAAGGAGTAACTTGACAACTTTTATTTTTGAATTATTTATATTTTAGAACTAGCTGTGCCCGCGAATTCTTACGCGTTTTTATTTAATTAATTTATTTTATAAAATTCTAAAATTAAAGTAGCCTAAGCCATTCCTTACTACATTTGCATTTGCCAGTATTAGCGGGTACAAACAGACAGAGAGACAAAAAATCCATGAAATTTTATTTTGGTATATACCACCAAAATAAAATTTCATGGACCTTCCATGATACCTTGTAAACATACAGTGGACCCCCGGTAATCCGATGTCGGACTATCGGATTTGTCGGATTATAGAGTACTGCCTAACACCCCCTATAGTCCGGAATTTTTTTACAAAAGAGTACCTTGTAATGCGACAAATTACAAATCAATACCGGGGGTCCATTGTATTATGCATTTAGTTATTTTAATATTACATAAGACACTGCAATTTTATTATTTATTTGTATAGATGAATATACCAGTATAGTAAGTATATGTTATAGGAACAACTAAAAGGCCTGTTTCACCAAGTCTGAGCAAAGTATCAATTAACTACACATTTTACGTTACTCGGACTTTGTGAAATTGCTTTCTGCATTTACTCATGAGTTTAGTGAGCGATTAGCTTACTTGTAACTTTACTCAGACGTAGTGAAAGAGGCCCTAAGTGTTTGTCTGTGCTAGGTGCGTACCCGCCGGACCTGTCGCTGATTGTGTCGGGCCGCAAGGGCGGCGAGGACTATGTGTTCGCGCTGCTGACGGGCTACATGGACGCGCCCGCGGGCGTCGTGCTGCGCGAGGGACAGAACTACAACCCCTACTTCCCCGGCGGGGCCATCTCCATGGCGCAAGTCCTCTTCGACGAGGTAACGTACTGCTGACCCCTCGCATTAGTCGACTAGGGTAGTCGGTCATTGCTAAAACATTACACTAATCAAAACCATACCAAAAATGATACACAAACCATACTACCAATGTGGAAAATAAGAAAGAAATAGTTTTTTAAAACACAGAAAGTTAGTTTTCAATTCTTTTTTTTTTCAAATTTACCAGTTTTTATGAAAATTAAAAAAGGGCAAATTAGTCGTGCCGAAATCTACTTTTTTTAATCATATAAACAATAGTAAAATACTCTTATTGTTAGAAAGATGCTCGAGATTAGAGAGAGCCATCCTAATAAATCTGAACCAACGCAGAGGATAGGGCAGACCAGACAACCCAGAGCAAAGCTCGCTGGCGCAAATGTATTAGTTGATCCGACCCCAGATAGTGAAAACTAGGGTCGAAATGATGACAAATAATATCATGATATTAACAAGTTAACTAATGGATGGCCATGTTGAGGAATCCTTCCTTTCTAATTAATTTCCTTCGCAATTAATTACTTTTAGAATTTATTATCTACTTATTTTGATATAACATATACATACATACATATCTTCACGCCCTTGCGAGGTAGGCAGAGAGTATTGAGTGACATCCCTACATATTTGCTCAGCTTCCTCCACATTCATTAATATCTTCATACAAACAAGCATGTTTCGAAGACTCTTGACACTTCAACTACTTTTATTATTACAGCATATAAAATACATCTATATTATCCTTCCTAAATAAAAGCCTCCGTCAAGTTAGATTGATTCATTCTATTTTTTTCTTCATCTTCAACTCTTCTTTAAAGGCACTACGGCTTAGAAAAAAGTTTTTAATTTATAGTTGATGCATAAATATTTACCGCTGGCTATCCTTTCTGGGGTATAACCATGACATTGCACCAGTTACACATAGATATTTCACTTACCCATGACAACCAAGGTACCTCTAGATAGATAGAATGAAAGACGCACAATGAATGAATGAAAACTTGATTGCACACCTAAAAATATCCATTTAAAGTAAAAATATTATTCTTTTTTGAATAAGGAACATAATATTATTCTTTTTTGAATATCTTGATATTAAACTAAATATCTGTATAATATTACATACAAACTAATCTGACGGGACTAAAAATCTTGTCTGTTTCTTTTATTTACGCTAAAACTTTATTTATTCATTACACATGTATAGCATCTGTACTCAGAAAGCTAAGTCAAGTCAAGTCAGTCAGCTAAGTTTAGTGTCATTGAAGAATACATCTTAATTCATTGAATATTTATTTTCAGGCCGCTGAATACAGTGATGGAACTCCAGCAACTGCATCACAGCTGGCCAAGGACGTTGCCACCTTCCTGAGGTGGTGCTCGGAGCCAGAGTTAGATGATCGTAGGCAGATGACCATTAAGGCATTGGGAATATTTTCATTACTCGCTGCCATCGTATACTACTACAAACGGCACAAGTGGTCGACAATCAAATCCAGAAAGTTAGCTTACAAGCCTGTCTCTAAGAAGTAATTGAAAGAACATTTTAGATAATTTTTTTTTTCAATAGGCACAGTTTATATGTTATTTGTTTATAATTAAAATAATTTATTCTATGACATGTTTCCTTTCTTGGATTCTTGAAATCATGTTCATGCGCTTGTTGCAAATAGCAGTGTTACCATAATCAACCAGCAAAGGTAAAGTGATATTTTGTTTAATGTGTATTATTAAATTAAATAAACCGTGCGGTGAATGAGGCACAGTACAACGACTGCTGTGTAGATATGTTCCAAACTGTAATGCAGTGTACAGTTTAATAAATGAGTTATCGAAAATCAGGATAATGTATTTTTATTTTTTTACAAGCATGCTACTTTTACCGTCCAGCAATAAAATGATCGTTGTTAAATAAAATTATTTTTGTATTTGACCTAAACTATGTACAGATATCGTAACTTGGCAACGTTTTGGCGTGGTGGGGATAAGATCGCGCATAGTATACTCAGTGCAAGAAAAAGTGGTCACTCTTATTTTATTTTTTAATGTGATGTAAATTGTGAGTGATAAAAGGAGAAGATTCAATGAAGTTGGTAAGATGTAAATAAAATATATAAAGTTAAAAGGAAATATATTATTACACAAAAACCAGACAAGTATGAGTCAGTTTCGCACACGAAGGGTTCCGTGCTATACAGCAAAATTATCACTTTTGTTGCATGGGAACCCCACTTAAATATTAATTTTATTGTTTCTAGTATTTGTTGTTATAGCAGCAACAGAAATAAACAATGTGTGAAAAAAGGCCGGTCAAAATATGTCTATATGCAAATAAATATAAAACAATAACAAACAAAAAATAAATTTAAGACAATAACAAAAACTTAATTCAAAATAATGACAACTTGTTACAAAAACAATGGTACGATATTAGTGCACGCGAGTGTAATCGGGAGCGAACGGGGCATCAACGATATGCGGGAGGCAAGGATCGACTGAAGCACC
>DVZL01004204.1:0-13145 GCA_018236625.1 Lasaia peninsularis | reverse complement strand
GTGTAGCCTCTAGGTATTAGTGGTCGGAGCTATAAACTTCGGTGGTCCAGGTTCAAACCCCTCCAAGTACCAATGATTAGTTCTAACTTTGTACATTTTCTGAGTACTCTTACGGTTAAGAAAAGCACCATGAGGAAACCTTTTTAAAAGTGTTGTATATTTAAAATCGACCTAATCTAAAATTAAGCTGGGGAACAAAGCTTAATTTAAAACTTGTTAAAGACTGTTATTTAACATTCATTGTTGGCTGACTGTTACCTAACATTTATGGTCTGTTGCCAACCTGAGGTAGGGATAGTAAGCCTCTTACGTGAAACGGCACGACAATTCGAACATTGAAGCTATTGTGGCAGGAATAGTTAAGACGGTGGTACCAATCCAGGCGAATCGTTGCTAGACTCTGTCACCTAGTAAACCGACTTTACCTTTAAATAAATAGGTACTAGCTTTCCGCCTGCGGCTTTGCCCACGTGATTCATTTTTAATAACACAGACAAAAGGCAGTCATTTTTCCGACTGAAAACATACCCTCTTTTTAATGTAGTCTGTTAACAAGTAGCCTGTGTCCTTCCTCAAGGTCAACTCTATGTCTGTACTAAATCTTATCAAAATCGGTTCAATGGTTTAGGCGTGCAAGCGTAACAGACAGACAGACAACACGACAGACGGAAGTAGATATGGATATATGTATGCCAGCAAAATCGACAACAGTTTGTTTTATAATGACGTATTTCTTGGAATACTTTATTTCATGTTATCGTCTTATATCGTGTTTTACCTGGTAAATGAGATATTTCGGTGATTCCCCGATAAAAAGCTTCATATTTAATCATTACAAGTAAATTGCAAAATGTAAAAAAAACTCTTATCGTCATAATGGACGGTTAAATCTTTAACCGATTTAAAAAACAAGAGGTTTTCAATTTGTCTGTACGTTTTTAGGGTTCCATACCAGAAGGTAAAAAACTGAACCCTATTACTAAGATTCCGCTGTCCGTCTGTCTGTCACCACACTGTATCTCATGAACCATGATAGCTAGACAGTTGAAATTTTCACAGAGTATGATGTATTTCTGTTAGCACTACAACAACAAAAATACTGAAAAAAGTATAAAATAAATAAATATAGGTTGCTCCCATACAAAAAACATTATATTTTGCCATTTTCAGAGATACGGAACCCTTCGTGCGTTAGTCCAACTTGCACTTGACGGTTATTTTGTATCCTTGTTACCCGATTAATTTGTCAATTGGAACTAGGAAATTGGATTGAAATCAGAATTTAATAATTCTTAAAATCTGCAAGAGAGATTGTCCTGTATAAATTTTACATCAGTTGATCCTCACCTGTGTGGTGTAACGGTACGGTTGTCGCCGGTTGACACCGTAGGGTCCACGGTAGACAAGTGTGGTCCCGAGTTCGATTCCCAGGTCGAGCAACTTTTTCAAATGTTTTTCAGATTATTCTGAGTAAGCATTACATTGCTCGGGGTTGTAATGTATCCGAGGTGACGATAGGCTTGCCACCTATCACATCATGGGCCTTAGTACATTGGATAATCGTGGGTATTTTAGTAAATCTACTGGACTTATAGTCGTGGACACACTAGCACAACTCTGCCAACGCCTTTGAAGATAAAATGCGTGAAGGTACTTTCTTTTTACACAAATTCATAAAGTGTTTACTTCGGTCATATTGAAGTAGAAATTAAGTACATATAATTTAAATGATATACATTTTGGTTATACCTACATCAAGCTTAGGATAGGTAGCAACGGTTTTTCTGTTTCGATTTAACCTATTTTCTTATAACGTATTGTTACCTGTCAGACAGCTCTTAAGAGGTAAGATTAGGTTAACTAGGTCACTTTTTGACACCTCGCCTATAATTTTTGCCGCTATAATTACATGGTCGTATTCCAGTCTAGAGGGCAGGGTAACCGTTAAACTATCAAGTACGGTCTAACAGCTCGACCATAGGACAGCCATGGTGTCTTTAGGCCGCGGTTTTCTCTTATCATCAGGAGACCCATGTGCATGTTCGCTGTCTTATTTTGTTTTATTTAGAAGTAAAACTTCTGGATTTATTGACTAAAGAAGCTATAGCAACAAGAAATGCGCAACTCATACGATCGTAATAAATGATTTGCAAATTTTGGTTCCTCTAGATTTTAAAAATCAATAAATAATCAATTATAGTAACATTGATTACTTACATTCCGGGAATTCCCAAAATAATACACACATACTTGTTTGTTTTATATTTGAAGAATGCTCCACGAAGCTAAAAGATCTATCTGAAGATTACGCTCCTAATTAAGTTCTGTGGTACGTAGTATTGCTAACTCACTCTACACTGGCTAACCTCCTTTCTGTGAGTTTTAACTATCCTATATTTTTAACTTTCTTGTCCTAAAACACTTAAGATATATATATATTTTATATATAGTATAAGACAGCAAACAGGCACATGGTTCTCCTGATGGTAAGAGACAACTACTGGCTACCCTACCCTCCGGACCGGAACACGACAATGTCATTATGGCGGCAGGAATAGGTAAAGCGGTAGATCCCTACCCGGGCGAGTTGCTGCACAGCACTCTACCACCAGTGGTCATGTTGATAGTAACCCAGTTAACCTTCGCTTTCCTCTTACGAGCTGCCTGGTAGAAAGGCAGTTGGTCTATTCTACATAGAAGACCCGGACCAACGCGGGAAACTAATTTAAAATTTGTTGTTTACGGGTGGAAAGTTTTTTCAAATTGTCCTCATAGAAGATGGTTCTCCTTACTGCAACCGTAATGTCAACAACCATACGCTTCCGGACAGTTTACGCGGATTACTTTTGGAACACTTTGATAATTTTTAAGCAAATTTTATGCTTGTATTTTATTTGTTAGCAACGATACTATTAGATACATAAATATCCAGACTCATGATTGTTTATTATTATCCGAGGGTGGTGTTAAAAGTCTCCGCAACCGGCGCGCGGCGTGAATAGAATAATGCATATGGAGGAAACTAGGCAGGTATCTAAGGATCGTGATATTTGGCACTAGATACTATCTGCCTACCTAACAAGGGACTTGGCGTGAAGATATATAATTGCGATGGCGTGAAGGTATATGTATGTAGGAATGTTCATCCCAGAAATTATTGACCGGAAATCGATCCCAAGCCTCGCGTATAATTGATATTATCTGACGTGTACGCTAAGTCGCCGTGTTAGTGACATAGTGTTCATATGATTATTGTGTATTTTTAATTATAATAAGAAAACGATTACATTTGTAAGTATGTGTTTATGCAAAGTATTAATCTATCTAGGGCCTTATAACTACTGACTGAGTCAAAGTTATTTGAGTCAAAATTTGTTTTTTTTTTAATATAGGTTCAGAGCGTCCTCTCTTTCGCAAAGACTACAGATATGAGAAGGCTTTTGACTCGTTTTACAAGTTACATACGACTGCGTTGACCTGGCACGAAGCGCGTGTCCGGTGCGAAGCTGAGGGTTCGGAGCTGATAGTACCAGAATCCCTTGATGAAGCAGACAGTCTAGCACTGCTTATCACCCCAGTCTATACCAAGTTCAACGGCGTCTTCATTGGTATACACGACTTATATTCTGAACGCTGGTTTGTGACTTTGAAAGGTATGTATGTACTTGTAACACACTCTCCGGGTAGCTAAGTAAAAAAAAGAGAGCCCTTATTTCTTATTCAGAAAAGGATAATGTCATTAACCTCCTCGTTGGCCGAGTGGCTAGCGTACACGCCTAACCACATCGGCTAACCGCGAGGCTCGGGTTCGATTCCCGACGGGAACAAACAATTGTGTGATAAATATAGATGTTTGTTAAATTTGGGTCTGGGTGTTTATTAAATTTATTCTGGTATCTATTTGAGTATTTCTAAGTATTAGTATCGTTGACTAACCCCCATAACACAAGCATATAATTTGCTTACTTTGGAGTTTGATCAATCTGTGTAATGTGTCCAGTAATATTTATTATTTATTAACATCATCATATAATATCATGGTCATAGATGGTGATTATTCTTAACTCTCAGGATACCTACCTATCTGCTATCTCTCAGGCAGCTCGTAAAAGGTTAGTATAGGTTATGTGGGTCATTACCTACCAATAAGACTACTGGTGGTAGAGTACTGTGCAGTAACTTTTCGTGTAGGGATCTACCGCCTTATTTTTTTAGCCGCAATAATGACAGTGTTATGTTCTGGTCCGGAGAGTAGGGTAACCAGTAGACTTGCACGTCAGGGCTGTTAGGCCCCAGCCACGTGTCCTGTACGCGTATCATTTATAGAAGAGAGAGAGCTGCTTCTACGCTGTCACACAAAAAAATATTTCACTGCAACTAAATCTGTCAGTTAGTACACCACAACTACGTCTGTTTGAGGAAAAACAAACAAATTTTACTTAAATATTCTTGCCCCGATGGTGAAGACTAACTACTGGGAAGACCTGATCAGTAGAGCCTCGACCTCGGCCTTTCCTTTTAAATAGAATATCTTTTTTTATGGGATTAGGAAGCGAATAAGTATACGGCTCTCCTGATGATGAATAAGTAAGAAACAACTGAGGCCTATAGATACCATTGATGTTGTAGTTGTGACATTGTCCTGTAGTGCGAGGCCTAATGTGCAACTCTGCTGGTCACCCTACCCTCCGGACCGGAACACGACAATATCATTATGCCAGTAAGTATAAGTAAGGCGATGGATCCCTACCCGCGCGAGTTGCTGCACAGCACTATGCCATCGGTGGCCTGGTTGGCTATGACCTAATCAACATTTGCTCGCCTCTTACGGGCTGCCTGGTGGGCAGGCAGATGAGATGGTCTATTCTACACAGAGGACCCGAACCTACACGGGTTAAATCAACATCATCCAATTCACTTAATATCATGAGGATTGACATCTAACCTTAAGAAAGATACCTTATGTAAGGTTAGATGTCAATCTGTATTCCCTGTAAGTCGATATAAAAACAAATATTTGGTACTAAAAATGTAGTAGCGGAATTACAATTCCTGACAAACCAGAATAGGTACGACAGTATGGCGACAGGTATGATAAGAATTGGTTAATAATTAAACCTTATGAGCAGTAGGTACCTACCACGGTATATTTATTAAATATGATTTTTAATAATAAGGATGATAACTTGTCTATTTCATCATTTTTGGACATTAAATATATGTGATATTAGATTTAGTTAAAAGATTGAAAATTAAATTAAGAAAGTATTAAATTCACTATCATAACAATAATATTTTTTAAATTTCACATTGAGAAAAACCTACAAAAGGCATATTAGTAGATCCGTGCTTAATATTTTAAATACGAAAGTAACCTCTGTCAATCTGCCTATTTGTTACGCTTTCATGCCTAAACCACTGAACCGATTTTGATGAAATTTAGTACAGAGATGGAGTTGTCCTTGAGGAAGGAAATAGGTTACCGACTACACTAAAAAGGGTACCTATGTTTTTAAGCAATAAGTAATATTTTTTTTTGCCATGGCGCCTATCAGATTGGAAACCGCAAATATTTCGCATAATATCTAGTTGCTGTTTTTCGTCTTTACCATAGGGCTTAAATATCATGTTAAATGGCGTTCTTCGATAACGCTGATTTTAATTTATAGGTGAAAGAACACATGATACGATCTTTGACCTTTTGTGGGAGTCAAAGGAACCAATCCATAGCGCTGGCCATTGTGTCGCCCTCCGGCGGACGGGGAGAATGTTTGTGTACCCTTGCAACGAAAGACTACCTTTTGCGTGCAAGAAAAAAGGTAGTGATGTTAAATACTACGCCCAATGCGATTCGTTCGATCCACGTAAGTAGAGAAAAGGTATAAAACAAACAATAGCATTAAATAATTTATATAAAACTAGCTGTCCGCCCGCGGCTTCGCCTGCGTGAATTTTTTTAATAATACAGACAACTTTCAAAGGGCAGACATTTTTCCGACTTATAAGACTAATCGCGTAAAAACATACCCTCTTTTTAATGTAGTCGGTTAAAAAGTGGCCTATGTCCTTCCTCAAGGTCTACTCTATCTCTGTACAAAATTTCATCAAAATCGCTTAAGTGGTTTAGGCGTGAAAGCATAACATACAGACAGACAGAGTTACTTTCGCATTTATAACATTAGTACGGATTACCAGCTGTGCCCGCGACTTCATCCGCGTTTTTAATTAATTATTTTATTTTATCCATTTCTAAAATAAAACTCTAAAATAGAAGTAGCCTAATCCTTTTCTGCAATCTTCCAGTGAAAGTCCGGTTAAAATCGGTCCAGCCGTTTCAGAGATTATCGGGTACAAACAGACAGACAGAAAAAAAATTAAAAAATTGTTTTGGTGTACATACCTTGTAAATATAGGTAGGTATATATGCACTTAGTAAAAAGCGGTAATTTTAATATTACATACAGACACTCCAATTTCATTTATTTGAATTGATGTACAGATATGTTAAATTGTCTGGTATGTTCGTAAGGCAGAGAAGTGGTAAGTAAGGTGTGATAGACTGGTATAAGAACAGGACGATGATACTTGACCGTCTCGTTGGGGGGGGGGGGCTAGCGACTAACAGCGAACAGGCACGTGGGTCTGTAGTTTGTCCAGATATACTTATAAATGTACCTATTTACAACTATTTATAACCTACTGACAAAAGCACTTGTCTTGACAATATCTTAACAAAAAATATTTCTGGTAATTTTAATTTAGGTAGGTAATTATAAATTGCACTTTAAAAATTGATAACATGGCTATGACTATAGCAACCGGCAATGATTGGAAGATTAATATTTTTACTATAAACATAATTAAAATTTGTACCAAAGACAGATTTTCAGGTACTATTAAAAATAATCATCATAAAAATCATTTGTTTATTAGGCTGGAAACTAGGTCTAAACGACACATGCTACATTACCCATGTAGACCCTCAAACATGGCACCAGGCTCACTCCACGTGCATGTCGGCTGGCGGTCATCTTGCGGTTCTTGAATCCCGGGCAGAAGCAGAATACGTCCAGGAACTTTTTAAACAAGTACAAAATTCTAGGACGCTAGACGAATTTGCTTTTATTGGATTCAGTGATCTTTTCCAGAAGTATCATTATAGAACTGTTCTGGGTTAGTATATATTTTATACTTAATATTTGAGGGCTAACAATAGATGAATCTCTATAGATTATGGCTTACGCTATGTCTAGCGGTTGTCTAGCGGTTCGGACCTCTATTCCGTTGGCCCAGATTTTAACGCCATCAACTTAAATTATACATTTTCTGAGTTCTCTTATGATGAAGAAAACATCGTGAGGAAAACCGGTTTCGAGTATTCGAATTCGACCTAATCTAGGTTGCAGAGGTCAGACGACAGTCGCTCTAAGTAAACTCTACTGGCATCCTTGTCGAAACTAGATTATGTAACCGATCCCGAAATAACCTGATATAGAAACTTAGAAGTGTTGAACAAAGAAAAAGACTATACATTAAAAGTTACCTATTATCGAGTATTTTGCTAAGAGCCGTGTTCCAATTTGACTGTGGTGATAATTTACAATATGTTTGCTTTACCTTCAAATAAAAATAATCTGAAACCATTGTCTTATAAAGAGTAATAAGACAATGGACAGTTACCCTTAAAACCTGAGAACAAGCGTTATTAGATTATAAAAATTTGCATTTAATTGTCTCTGTAGTCTGTAGATAAGAAGACCAAATCGCTTGTGACCATCGAAGCTGTTCAGCTGTTCAACGACATTCATTTAATAAGGAACCTTAAAAGTACCTAATAAACATCTTAATTAATTTAATAAAGGGCGAAGTTCTCAATTCTTTTCTATGTTTTTTTTTGTTATTTTCTGTAGGTGTATTTGTTAGGCGACTACTCCGTCAATTCTGATCGTATTTTGACGATTCTTATTTTGTAAGATGTAGGTTAAGGAATAGATCAATTATTATCAGTATTTAGTCATTTGTTTTGCGGTTTTACTGATCATTCGATATAGAGGCATGATATTTAATGTTTGAATACAGTTAGGCGAAAGAAACGTTTAATAAGCAGATAGTATAGATATTTAGTGCTGCCTGATTAGTTTATCGGTGACATTTCTACAGAATTGTAGTCTATACCCCGGAATATATCGACCCGTACACGTGATTATGTAATTTCTAATTTGATAACACAAAAAAGGAATCTGTTTCTTTTTTTAATAACGTTGAAAGAAGATATCAATAACTTAAAATCATTTCGTTGATTAAGTTGACGACACATTTTTAGGTCAAAGACTAAATGAATCTGAAGTAAACTGGGATTTCAAATGTTCAGACGTAAACGTTAATGATACCGTTCTGGACGAGCGCTGCGGGGGATTCAGACGAAGCGGGTTGTTAACGACTGCACCTTGTAATGTTCCTGCTATATTCTTCTGTGAAAAACCAGCGATAACTCCTACTTTAAAAGAAGAATCTCTTAGAATAAAGAAAGAAGAACCTAACCCTAAGAAGGACAAAAATAATACGAAAGAAATAGATTATATGGATTACTTTAGTGCCTATAATGACTAATATAAGATTAACTTTTGGTCTTGTTACAATATTAACGTTTTTTTCCAGTCGTGTCTACGTTTCGTTAGCCGAATGGATCATATCCTTGAAGATTGAGCTTTTCTATTGTTATCTTCCAAAGTTTTAAAGCTTCCTCGTCACTAGAACATTGTATTGATGTAGCTGCCACAGCGCAGTCTCTGTGAATACGATAAACATTGTTATTATATTTATGTCTTATTTATAAAAATTGAAAAAAGCGACCAAGTGCGAGTCAGACTCTCGCACGAAGAGTACCATATCTATCAACTATAAATTAGAAAGAAAAATTTAGTACCTTGCATATGCAATATATATTGATATCAATACAATACCTACAACTTGCGCGATTTATTTTTTATCATCATCATATGCTTACATTAATATAATTAAATGATAAATACTCAATCTCAGTCCATGTACCGCGATCTAAATTTGAAAAGTGTCATCTATTTACCTACTGTCGGAAAATAACTTAGAATTTTTTTAATGGGATAAGACAGCAAACAGGCACACGGGTCTCCTGATAATAAACCGCGACCTCTAAACAACATAGATGTTGTAAGTGCGCCGCTGCCCTGTGGTCTAGTTGTTAACTCTTATGTGCTAGTCTACCGGCTACCCTACACTCCAGACCGGAACACGACGACGTCACTCACTCACTCTCAGTCACTCACTCAGGTCCGGAGGATAGGATAGCCGGTATACTTGCACATAAGGTCTAATAACCTGATTACAGGATAGCGACGCACCTGCTACATCTGGTGTCTATAGACTACGGTTTGTCTCTTACCATCAGGAGCCCCGTTTGCTTACAACAGAACCCGGACCAACACGGGGTAAGTTAGATACTAAATAATTACAAAATCAGACTCACGAATAGTAAAGTCCGCTCTGATTATCGCAGTCTTCATCCACAGCGCAGTAGATGGTGGTCTGGGCTCCAGAGTGGGCAGACTTCATGAACCAGCTGAGGACGTAGTTGTAGAGCCACGTGGCGCCCCACAGCACCGAGTCGTGCAAGTGCCTGCCGAGCTCAGTATACACCACGCCAGGGTGCAGACTATACACGTTCACGTGGTTGATGTTATGCTCCTGTTGACATTTAATAATTTAAATACCTCGACTCAAAGAATTTGTTTGATCCTGAACTTCATAAATAACTAAAAAACATTGTCGGGGCTATAATATATTAGGTATAGTAGAATAAAAAAAAGAATAAAACTTAATCGAGGGTTTTTTTTGGCAACCCATTTTTAATATATTCTCTAATATAATAAATTTATTATAAAATAAGCTTTATTCTATTATCAGCTCGGTGAAAATCTGCTTAAGTTCGGATCTTAGACCAGTACATAAAATATATTTCTGTAGTGCCTTCCGGCCATTTACCACCATAAAACATGTTTGAGAAATTTCACAAATCAAACACTTAATATCGCATAAAAATCGGATTTGATGTTACAGCAGCGCCACCTAGTGAGTCATGGTCGTAATACCTATTTAGAAATCCTTTACAATCAACCACAAACCCATTATTGATGAAAACCGGATGTGTAAATCGAATTAGTAGTTGAATTTTGGCTCAAATACTTATCTAAGAACCATAACCATAAACTTATCTAAGAACATCCACCAATCAAATCACAACTCATCTCTAAATACCGCATCCAAACGGATTAGTAGTTTTGAAAATAAACTGCCATCTGACCTCTGCAACCCGTAAGTTAGAATAACTCATTGATACAAGATGGGGTTCGGACTTGGGCTATCTAAGACCTATCTAACCTATTACCTAACCCATTACTAAAAACCACATCAAATATGGCCACACGCAGACGCACGCACTCACACATACACACACGAACACGGACTTGGGTGTTAGATAACAATATTAATATGTACTTATTAATATTGTTGTCTAATACCTACCCATTAATACAAGCAAATTATAATTTCTTACTTTGGGGTTAAATCAATTTGTATAATCTGTCCAGGGATATTTATTTGTATAGAATCTATACTATATATAAAATATCAGCTTACTCTCAATTTAAGATGAAGAGCTCTCGCGAACAAAACATTGGCTGCTTTACTTCTGCAGTATGCATTTAGTGGACCGTATTCAGACTTCTCTATGTTAATGTCGTCTAAATCGATTTCGCCATCTAAAATAAAAACACGTTGTTGATAACATACTTCTCGCTTCATTTGCGGTATCATAAAAAAATAGTAGATATACCACAATACATTAGGCTATCGAGGCTATCGAGGAGGAGGAAAGATAGAATCGTCACTATTCATCAGATCTATTAGTAAGAACTACACAATAAAAATTTATCTATTAGTCGTTATAAATAAAATTGATTATGTATGAGATCATATATTTACTTTATACTAGTCGTACCCGCGACATTGCTTGCGATGAGAATGATGAACGATACACTTTTCAGCTTCGTAGAGTAGACAAATAGTATACAACCATGAACTTGCTACTAGGAAATAAAAATATTATTCTATTTTAAATTTCTTATGTCAACAAAACTGGACACCCTAGAGCGGTCTAGGGGTGTAAATTTTTGTTGACATCATACGTCATCAGAACTTCCTTGAAAAAATCCAAGTCTCATCCATGATCCCTTTATATTCCAGGTTTCAGGTTATGATTGTACCATTTATAATAAGAAAATAAGACATGGAAAATATTTCGGGTCAATCTGAAAAATATGTTCTATTAAACAATAAAAGACTATATGAAATTAGAGTACATGTCCATCGTAGTTATAACCACCACATTATTACGTTTTGACTCCCCCACGGGAACCACTCGAGATAAAGTAGCCTATAACCTACCTCAAAACATAGGCTACCGTTGTATACATAGACTCATCAATTTTATTATACTTGTATGTATAGATAAATAAGAGTTCAGCTTTTATTATGAAAATAAAATTAACATAGTTAAATTGGGCTTAAAAGATGTAATCTAAAGTTGTCCCACATCTAGGTTGTTTGCTACACCATATTATGTACAGCAGTATATATTATAGTCTCAAATTTGAGCTGAGATAAAATAAACGCATATGCAAATAGTACAAATCTCACTTTACGAAGCGTTTTTTCTACTTTTACTAGATGCATAATCGCATACTTCCAAAAGACAAGTGCTTCAAAGTGCAAGTCGGATTCGTGCACGAAGTGATCCGTAGGTACCATTACCTATCTATAAAAACTCCCAAAAGATTCAATTTGATTCAGTTTGGAAGTGAACAAGACCACATGACAGCCACGAACCTATAACATGGCGTTTACGGGCCACGGTTGTTTTTATCAAGAGAGCTGTGTGCTTGTTCATTATTTTGTCTTTAAAAATAATACGTGATTTTTATATAACGTTATATAACCTTGACATATTTATTACGTAGAACTTGAAAAATCGATAATCCGTAGGTATTTCGCAGCCCGCAGGCCGCATAATAAATAATACACCAAACCAATTACACTTTAAAGGCTGACGCCTCACTATTACAATTCCTAGCTACGGTTCCGTACGGTAGCGTACGTAACGTACGGTTTCCTACGGTTCCATATTCTTCCATTTTGACATTTGATTAGAAAGGGATTTTCAAATTCGCAATTTTTGGAGATGGACGCGCCGGATTTATAAGCCGGAAGGGTTAAGTTTTGAGTTTAGGTACCTTTCAAAAGGGAAACGAATACAAACTCTTTATAATTACGTAGGGCTGAAATATAATGCCGAAACAAGTTGTCAGAGATATCTACCATCAATATTATACACTAGCTATTGCCCGCGACTTCATCCGCGTGGGTAACAATGATGTTATCATGCTACAAACTATGTCATGTCACATACAAAAACACGTTCGAACTTTTTGTTATATCAATACTAACTGTATTGATATAACAAAAAGTTCAAACTGTAAAATATGTTCAAACCGACAATCCTTGAATCAGACAATATACTTAGTAAAGTTTAGATTTTAAATTTACCTCGTATCCTCCGAAAACTTCTTAAGTAAAACGAATAAAAATTAGCCAATATAAATAACCCCGGAACATAGCCAACATAAATGCCTGAGATGATCTGATGATTGTGATGATGATGATGATGATGAGATGCGATGATGATGATGACGATGAAAATATCTATACGTTCCAAGATTCCTGTACATTTCAGAGTTCAACTCACGATTGTAGTTCGACCGTTTATAGTGAGAGTCGTTATGGATGTAACTCGGTAAACTAAACTATGAAACTTACGACTTGGAAAAAATCGTTTATTTCCCTAGGCACTACTGTGTGGCACTACTGGTAGTGTCATGGGTTTTTTTTCTTCCCTACGACACTACCGGTAGTGCCATGGGTAAATTTGCATCTTCCGTGACACTACTCATATTTCGGCAGTGCCATAGGAAATTTGATCCCCGTGGCACTGTCGGCTTTTTAATTATTATTTTTCTGATATAAACGACTTTGCCCGGAATTAGAAAAGTGCC
>DVZL01004203.1:0-13147 GCA_018236625.1 Lasaia peninsularis | reverse complement strand
GTACATCATGTTTTTTTGAAATAATATATATGTACGCAAATTCCTTGCTGATGCAGTATGAATACTATAAACATAAGAAAAATTAAAAGAAATAATCGGACCGAGATTTGAACCCAGGCTTAAGGCGATTTAAGGCGCTCGATTTCCCGACTGAGCTGTACTAAATTCAATGAAAACACAATTAATAGCGGTTTTCAATAAACTATCAACAATAAGAGATATGGCTACCGTAACCAGGCAAGGTCACCGTTATTTATAAAAATATCTTAACAACAAAATTAAGCCTAAGATAGGTCGTTGAAGACGGCCATAAGATGACATTTTCTGAAAATAGAACCTAGCTAGATCGATTTATCGCCTTCAAAACTCCCTAAATACAAAACTTCAAGAAAAACGTTCGTGCCGATTCCGAGATCGTTGATATATACATATATACAAGAATTGCTCGTTGAAAGGTATTAAATATTCTGAGGTATAGACTAAACGTCTGTAGAAGTGACAAATACAAAATAATCTGATAACAGTGAAAGTCTTTTGTGTTTTCATTTACTAACGATAAAAGAAAATAGTGATAACCTAAAACAAATTTAGTTAGCGAGAGCAGAATTATCAACGCTACCTCTGTTTTTTAAAGAATTTACCAGACTACTATGAATACAACAAAACTTTTTATTTATTTATTTAATATTTTATTGTACACACATCTTATATTAAAGGAAATATAACTATACATATTACAATAAATAAAGACTCCTTCAACACTACAACCTTTTTAAATTTCATCTGTGTTTGATGAATTTTAAACAAATAACGATTATCTTGACGTGTAAACAGCTAAAGGAAAAAAAATGTGGATACAAAATTATCCCTCAGTATCCAGTTCATTCCAAAATATCCCAAAACAGCGGTCCGCTTGAGTTTGACACAACGGAGATTTTGCAAAATTCAATCACTTATGTTCGTCAGGGATAATGAAGTTTTGTAATGGTAAAATATTTTGTCAAATCGGTCTAGTAGTTTCGGAGTCTATTCAATACAAACAAATGATAAAAATATTTTTCCTTTATAATATAGTATTAGGTTATAATAGTTGAAACAAGTTTGCTGAATATATAGCTGAAAAAGTTCCTTGAGATAATTTGCATTTGACGATAATTATAAATATAATTAATATTTATAAGTAATAATAAATAAATTTTAAGCATTGTTATAAAATAAAATAATTAAAGACAAGCCTAAGTTTTTTTCGCCAGATCTTCTCAGCTTTATGGTCGTACTACGTAAGGTGTTAAACTTTTATTTTTTAGAATCATACAGACGCGTCTCGAGTATCGTTTGTATGGTCTATGTGAAATAAAATATGTTTTATTCTATTGTATTATATACGTTCTTAGTATACATAATATTATCTACGCCATCAAAATAAAACTATTATCAAGTGTTCGTAAAGCATGAATAATAACATCGTTCAGTTTGTAATGCTAATATAGGAACTGTTGTTTTCCTTAACGTATTAAAACTATTAACGTGTTATTATCAACTAAAACTGACTATTTATATCATCAGATTACAAAATACTATCGAAATTATGCATATAATATACATATAAACCTTCCTCTTGAATAACTTTATCCATAAACACACATCCAAATCTGTCAGGTAGTTTTAAGATGTAAGCATAAATGGAGACGTCTGTCAGTGTGTAACACTCTCTTATTTTATATTTTGGAGAACAATATCTAAATTACATATGTCTGAGGTAGTGGGAGGATTTGCTTACTTGCTAAATTTGATAAACCAAGATAGGTTATACACCAGTTTTAATATAATTATTTATTATAAAAAGTTGCCCTATCCGGGAATCGTACCCGGGACTTCGCGCGGCAAAGTCGAACCACAGAAAAAACATTCAATCACTGCATAGTCCAAAACAAAGCTTCCCATTCCTGTCAGGAAACATAATCTAATTTAAATTCAGAGTCAAATGTTTTATTGTCAGTTCCGACGTTAGCAAATCCTCCCACTATTACGAGTATGAACATGGAATTTAGATATTGTTCTCCACTGATACTATCAAAAATATAAAATAGGAGGGTGTAGTTTATAAATCTTTCTCATCGAGTAGAAGCTGAAGCAAATCATTGTAAGATTTTAGTAAAGCATATATTATAAGATTTAATATTCACAAAATATTAAATTTATATTTATCGGGTCTTTAATCAACTCAATCTAAAATTAAAATGCATAATTTTATGTTATGTATTTATGTTGCTGCTTTAACAACAAAAAGCGGACGATATTAGGTCCCATGATGTGACAGGTGGCAAGTCCATCGCCATATAGGACACAAATCCCGGGTTTCCTCACGATGTTTTCAGTAACCGTAAGAGCATTAAAAATGTACTTAAGTTAGAAAAACTGATCATCAAATGCTTACACCAGAATAAAAAAATGTTTGAGGGGATATCTCATACAACGAATGTGCGTTTGTAGAGATAGTATAACGGAACCTTTCGGACCCGTGTGCGACTCGCACTTGGCCTCTTTTATTTATTTTTCGAAGACAATAACAGTATTTGATGAATTGTGTTTCCCATTGGTGCGCTCCCGCTCTATAACGAAACTTGAAGTAAGTCAAACTGGCGGGTGTTTATTTTTTTTCGAAACAAGGTTACTAATACGTGTTCCTACAATCTCGTACCTATTGTATGCTAATATTAGCCGCCATATCGTCCTAGTTTATAAGCTTTACTAGACTTTGCATGTGGTTTCGTCCACGCAGCATTTAAATATGGGAGATTATTTTTCCCAAATAACAAACACACAAACAAGAAACATTCTAAGCTAATAAAGATTTTAACGAAAAATAGCTAATATTTTGAAGGTGCGAAGGTTGAGACTTTATTGGCTGTCACCCTCTCCCTTACTATATTTTTCAATATAAAAAAATTTTCATCACATTAATTTCTTCACACAAAGACGCCGATTTCACTTAGATATTATATATAGATACTGTAATACAGTTCCTTTATCACTGAGGCTAACTCCTTCGTCACGAATCAGATTATAAACTTATCTTTGGAGCTGTATTATTCAGTGTCAGATTGTAGTTTAGCAGGTGTTACTATGTGAAAGTACGTTTTTATTTACTACTAACTTTTGCCCGCGGCTTCTTCCACGTAGAATTTGATATGACTCATTAATACATCTAAGCAAATAAATAAAATTGGAGTGTCTGTATGTAATATTAAAATAACTGCTGTTATTTCAATGCATAGGTATATACACATACAAGGTAAATAATTTGGTATGGGTGTTGGACAAATATATGAATACATAAATAAATAGAATATTTTTAATAAGCACCCTATTTCGTGACATACCGTCAATTCTCAATACAAATATATAAAATTAAAGTGTCTGTTTGTAATATTAGAATAAACGCTTTTAACTAAATGCATAATATGTATGTATACACGGTACATAATATATTAAAATAACATTTATTAAAATTTTTGTTTGTCTGTTCGTCTGCTGTCTGTTTGTTTATTTGTTTCGGTTAATCTCTAGAAAAGCTGGACTGATTTTGACGGGACTTTCACTTGCAGATTTCCTCATCAAATGAGCTATCTGCCAACGAAAGTCCCGTCAAAGTAGGTTCAGCCGCTCCAGAGATTAGTCGGGACAAACAGACAGACAGACAAACAGACATATGCATTTAGATAAATGCGATTGTTATACTATTACAAACAGACACTTCAATTTTATGTACCTATTCGTATAGATATATAGACTATCTGTTCTAGTGACTTCCGAAGGGAAGGTGGTAGGCAGAGGTGTGCTATTATATCCACGACACGTGTATTCAGTATATATACTGGAACACCCACAATTATGTACTTTTTTAATCGTATTATTATGTATTATTATAATCAATAACTTAACAAAATGTTAAAAATTATAAATACGACAATAAAATTAAAATAACTAAAAACCGGCCAAGTGCAAATCAGACTCACACACCAAGGGTTCCGGACCATTATTTATGGAAACGTCAAAAAAATTACGCCTGTTGTATGGGACCACCCTTTATGTATCTATTTTATTATGTTTTTAATGTATAGGCAACAGAAATACATGATCTGTGATAATTTTAACTTTCCAGCTGTCACGGTTTATGAGGAAGCCTGGTGACACACACTGAGTGAGTAATAGGGTTCTGTTTCTACCATTTGGTACGGAAACCTAAAAATGATCAATAGTCACACCATTCATATTAACTAAGTATTAACTAATCAGAGCCCACTTTCTTGAATTTGCTAAGATTTAAGTCATTTTCCACTAGAAGCAATTGATGCAGTGAATTGGACTTAAAAATATTTGTGCAAAAAACATTTAGAGATGAGCCCAAACAAACAAACTTTCAGTGACGCGAACTGGAACTTTAGAACAAGTGATAATACTTTTGCAATACATATTGTATCAAATTTCTCTTGTTTTCTCTTATATTTGAAAGTAATATTTAGTAAGTTGCCACTTTCTAAATTAGAATAACAATAAAACATCACTGAATAAATCACTGACTTTAGTGACCGAGGCTTGGCAGTTCTTAATTATTTTCTACCGTTTTTTATTCATTAATAATTGGTAATGAATCCGTATTTAATTAATATCTTAATTTTATATTTATAATAGGAAGAGGTGTTATTTATTCCTAAACTAAAAGTAACCTATGGATTAGAATCTTAAAATTAGGAGGCACGAAATTTTGTGCCCTGTCATTAGAAAAAAGTATGACAAAATCGATCAAGTTCGTGTCTAATATGTGTATCGTGTGTTATCTGTACATAGCAAAAAATTAAGTTTCTTTTTATGGGAACACCATTTAAATATTTTTTTAATTCTATTTTTTATTATTTGTTAGAAATATATCTTTAAAACTTTCAGGTTTCGAGCTATCGCGGCTTATGAGATATGGTAACAACCAGACATATATTATGAATAAAGGAGTCTTAGTTATAGATTCAACCCTTTCAGTAGGGAACCCTATAAAGACAAGTTCACTGAGTTTATTTCGCCGGTTCCTCTCATTGTGTTTCTGGTTCAGATCCGGTGATAGTTTTAAATTAATGTGAACGCCCGCAAGTACCACTTTTATGGTCGAACTATCATCTAAACTAAAACTAAGAAAACTCCTTTATCATTATAAGTAAGTGTTTTTTCAAGAGATAAAAATATGTTGTGTTAGGTATTAAGAAAAACATGTTTGTAGTTGTTTTCGTATTACTCAAGCATTATTGTATCAGACGTAAGAAATTAAATATTTATTTATGTATATGGAATTTCCAATTCTAAAGATATTATATATCTTTAGACGATAAACGACTATGTTGTTCGTCGAAGATGTGAAGCTATAGAATCAATAAAATTTATGTTCTACCCAAAGGTTGTATATATGAAATAATGATTTCTGTGTGTTTACCCTAGAATTAATAGAGTCAGGCGTTACTTTGCGGAAATCCATAGTCAAAAAATAGAATTATAAAAAAAAATTAAAATAAATTCCTTTGACCTTATTTTTGATTTTGTGTGTATATGTAAAGATCTGTTATTGGCTGCTTGTTGTTTATCCTATATGCTAATGTTATTTGTTATAGCTGTTGATCTTTCAATAAATAAATAAATATTGTTAACCAGAACTAACTGATATTAAAACATTTGCTTCTGAATTTAAATCAGACCAAATGAGTTCGCGAATTCGTCCGCGTTTTTATTTTATTAATTTATTTCATACATTTGTTAGATAAAATTCTGAAATAAAAGTAGCATAAGCCGTTCCTTGTTTGCCAGTAAAAGTCCCGTCAAAATCGGTCCAGCCGTTTCGGAGATTAGCGGGCATAAACAGATGGACAGAGAGACAGACCAAAATTCTAAAAAATGTTGTTTTGGTATATACGAGTATTTACAAGGTAAATATACGTATACATTTAGTAAAAAGCGGTTTTTTCAATATTGCATACAGACACATCAACTTTATTTATTTGTATAGATTAATCATCGTTGGCGCTTAATGAAATTCCCATACATTTATATTTCAAATTTAAAACACTTGTACTTTTACACACATCACTTACAATTTAAAACTATATTTGAAATAGCCAAAATTCGCTTCGCGAAATTATTGTCCTATTGATAATCAGGGCGAAAACTTACTTTTCGAAACAAAAAAAGGAAATCGGTGAGCTATTTTAAGAAATATTTAGGAAATGTTTGATTGCTTACATGTAATAGGCTCCGAAGCTACTGCACTAAATAAATAACTGTTTTTTAAAAATCAAAAGACATACATATATATATTTATATACGAAAGTTACGGGGTTGAAAGAAAGTATCGAGTACCAAGTGTGACGACCCCTACAAACTTGCCTAACTTCCTCTACAGTCATCACTCTCGTTATGCAAACACGCTGCTTCTGGAGACTCTTGACACCACCCTCGGGTAATACCCGAGCAATTTGGTTGTGGTATCTCAACACAGGTCTCATCCATCCATATTCGTATTGTATATCTATTTTGTCAATCTGTTAACTTGTATTCTTTCAACATGACCGAACCATAGATACATGCCTCTGCACTCTTTCTCTGGTCTCAACACTATGAATGCGGTTCGCGAGCATTACTCCATAAACATTGCGGATTTATACTACACTATCAATCTTATAAATATTACAATATTAAAATTAAGGTACACAATGGCGGTTTTATCACTTTATAGCGATCTCAGCTGGACAACCTTAGCCTAGTTTGCAGTTTTGTGATGACAAGTAGGTATTGTTATTACCACCTAACCTATTACTGCCATCCATAATGTCAATGACCGCCACTATTGCGTTCCGGTGTGTGAAGGTTTGTGTAGGCGGTAGGATTGTTCTTCTAAGTTTGGTACCAGGCTGGCAAACCATTTTTGCTATAGTTGCCGTGTATTTCTTATGGCCAGTAAATGCGTCTACTTGTTTGTCTATGCTAAAGCAAAAACCGGCGATTTTGACATGTTTATTTTTTTGTTTGCCTTTAGTAGTGTACATCTCAGGTCTTACAATCTATACATAGTGCTTAATTACTATAACTGTTAATTGGCATGCAAGTATATTACTATTACATAACATGTTAAATTGTTCCACAAATTATTACATTTAAATGAAATTATATACAATAATAAACGGTCAAGTGGGTCATCTCGTGGTAAGTGATCACCGCCGCGTATCCGTTTAGGAATACCGCCATGGTAATTCGTTCCACATAGGTGGAGTACGAGGCAAAAAATGCCTTAGGAAACGCACGGTGGAGGAGCGCCACGCATCAAGGTGGTAAGCGTGGAATTTTAGGTTCTGACGTGATGTCCTAAAGTGAAATTCAGCGGCAGGTATCAAACCAAAAAACTCTTCAGAGCATTTCCCATGGTAAATACGGTAGAAGACACAAGACACTAGACAATTCAAATAAAAAATAAAAGAAAACCTATATAATCAATTTAATTAGACTTTAATACTTTTTACTCAAGAATATGTTTGTCTGCTAAATATTCATATATACAATATATATGAGTATACTTTTTCTTTAATTAGTACTTGTTTGAAACAATTGATAGGTAGTTCCCGGATATTTTATGGAATATTATTATAGATTTACATCAATATAGCATGAATTTTTTTTCTTATAAAAGGCTGTCCTACCTGAAGGTACTTCCAGTTTAGTGGGATCCCTAGATGCATACTGTTTGCCCTCATTTAATTTTTTGATCAGTTTAATATTATTTTTCACAAATAAATCTGCTTCCAAGATGTACAGTGAAGTAAGAGTTAAAAGTTATAATGATTTAAATTTAGGCTTACAAAATTCAAAACGAGATGTGTTACATAGCGCTCTAATACACTTTTTTTAACCTCTCAGTCAACACGTTGGCCGAATGTGTACAGCGGATACTCGTCATTAATATTTCCGTAAAAGTGAAACATTGAGTCATTCAACTCAAATCCTTGAATAAACCACAAAGTGATTCCTCGCATTTTCTTGTAACACAGTGTAAACAATGAACTACGAGTAAAATAAAATAAATAAATATCGTTACGCCTGTATCGTCTATGACAGTGGTTCTTAAACTTTTTAAATGACGGAACCCTTTTGGGTTCGATGGAAGAAAGTTGGAGTCTCATATCAGCTTCGTAGTCCTGTCTATTGCGATATTTTGTTTTCGTGGCTGAGATTGTAGAGAATCCTGCTTCGCACAAATATGTAGTTGGGAACGGGAGAAGAACATCCCGAGCCATTTGACCGAGCATTGCATATTCATCTTGGATTCTGCACCAAAAATCATTGAGAGGCGTCGAACAAATAGAATATAAATTTCTTAAATTGCAAATGGAAGCTAATTTTTTTAATAATCTAAATTCTTGCGGAACCCCGACAAAGGTATCACGGAACCCTAGGGTTTCGCGGAACACACTTATATATATAGTAGTATAGCTGGTCTATGAGGTAGGCAGAGATAGATATTAGGTCCCTTGATGGTCAATGGTCACCTGTTAGTGCAAGTACATCGCCATAACGAACACAAATCCAACACTAGGCGACACTACGTTTAGTACCTATGTAAACTAAAAAACTCAGAACAAGTTGGATTCCCTTAGGGACAGGCAGAAGTATATACTTATGCACTCACGATTAGCCGACGATATTATGATGTGATAGTTGGCAAGTCCGTCGCCATATCGGCCACAAATTCAATTCATTTTTGTCGTTGGTCGAGTGGCTAGCGTACACGCTAGCCTCTAGCTAGCTAGTTAGTATGGACTAACCGCGGGGCTCCGGTTCGATTCCCGACGGTCACAGTCACAAACAAGACAAGTAGGTCTCTATACCTAAACTCTAAATCAATATCTATATAAAAACAAAGTCGTGTTAGTCAAAATTGACTGGACTAGCTTTTATTATTTTTACGTTGTAGGATTTGTCTACGCATAAAATAGGGTCATAATCATTTAAATATTTAAAAAAATATTCTAAAATAATTAAAGGTACCGATTCGTCAGTACAACTAGTTAATAATACGAGCTGACCTAACATTCATCTTCCATGTTTTGCCCTATGAAATATTTTTTACAAACTATTTTTATACTTTTTTATTTACTTTCCCCCGTGTTGGTCCGGGTTCCATTGCAGAATAGGCCAATTGCCTTCCACCCAGGCAGCTCGTAAGAGGAGAGCACAGGGTCTATTGTCACCAACACCGTGACATTGACTAGTTGGTAGACTCTTGCAACGACTCGCCCGAATTGGTACCACCGCCTTACCTATTCCTGCCACAATAGCGGCAGTGCTCGCCATTGTCGTGTTCTGGTGTGGAGGGTAGCGTAGCTGGTAAACTTACTCCCGCAAAAGGCTTGCCATCCCAGCCTCAGTTTGGCAAAGCACCATTTCCACCTTTAGTGTCTATAGGCGACGTGCATTTCTTACCATCAGGAAATCCGTCTGCTTGTTTGCCTTCCAATATCATAAAAAAGTCATTGAAAACTTATTAATACTAAGGTATTATCAGATTATTTATATCTTCCTGTAGATTTAATTGTTTTTTTCAACTGTTTTTGACACGTTTGCACTTTTGATGCTGACAGTTAAGTTTAGTTATAACCTTTGCAATAACTTCATCCTTTTCTTAATGGATTTTTTTAAGCTTTGTTATTATGAATATTTTGATCATCAGTAAAATCTGGTCAAAGTCAGAAAGACGATTGAAAGAAAAGGGCTTACATTTGAATGCGATGAAAACCAAAATATTTGAAAGAGAAGTAAACAGAACGGATGTAAGAGTTATGGTTGTTAATGTGGTGAAGGAACAATGAAATTTTATATGTTTTAGCTGGGATGGAAGGTACACCGCAGACGTAGACAGGAGAGTGAGTGCTGGGAATAGAGTGAATGGAACGAACGAGCTCTACTAGCTTTGTACAGTTTAGTGCTTATGATATATATAAGCGAGAGTTCGGTAAGCCAGAAGTAGCATGAAAGTAGGATAAAGGCGGTCGAAATGCGTGCGTTCCGAGTTATTTGTGGAGTAACGCTTGCAGATCGTATTCGTAATAGTGTAATCAATGAAAGAGTGGGATTAAAAGAAAGTGTTGGTGTAAAAATGAGAAAGAGCGTGCTGCGATGGATCGGTCACGTGAATAGCTTGCGTATTATCCGAGGGTCGTATCGAGGGTCTACGCAACCGGTGTACATACGTGAAGAGAATGATGATTGTGGAGGAAGCTAGGTAGGTATGTTGGGATCGTTACATTTGGCACTCGATACTCTCCGCCTAGCACGTAAGAGACCAGGCGTAAAGATGTATGTGTGTGTGTGTATCAATTTCATCACTGGTGGAAGGTGGTGTATTCTGCTGAACGAAATTATCCGTTTTCCGATTTGACAATTTTTTACTTCTGTAATCTGTAGAATATTCTTTCCGTTTCTTCTAGTTATGCGTTGTTCCCTCGGTGTCAACCTTTTTAAACTTTTTCTTTGTCCTGTTTCTTTTTTCAAATATCTTAAACGTTATGTTTTTCTTTTGTACTCTGCTAATTTTATACGGTAATTTTTTATTCTAGCCAATCCGGTCTTTTCATTCTCCCTTTTTTTTGAAGGCCTCATCTCTGTTTAATTCTTGTTTTTTATTTGTAGGTGCTATGTTGTTTTAATCTGAAATGATAAAAGTATTATTTACCTATAAGTATCTATTCAAATTTAAAGGCTCTAACATAAAGTAATCAGTACCGTGGTAACACGTCAGTACCTTGTCGGAGTATCGGACATAGGAGTGACGAGACTTTATTGATGGATTAGACACATATTTTAGGTTATAATACTAGACAATGTTTTTACTAGTCAATTTCGTGAGTAGGATGCATTATTTAAAAAAAAATACACTTAGTTATGATGACAATATGTTAAAATAAGGAAATAATTACTCACCACTGTACTGAAATATTGACTGGCATCACACTCTCGCACACCGTTGCTGGCCCGCAGATACTGTTTTTAAATGACGGCTTGACAAATGTGTCGTCAGTATAAAACCTCACTACATAGCACTATAAACAAATCGAGGACTTGATGATTTTACTTAAATAATTTGCGAGGATTTTGAATTTTAATATTGCACACAGTACTGACGAGTAAAAACAAACACAAAGTATAGACATATTTTTTTAACTATTAACAATTGAGTTTATTTCGAAATATGGCAAAATTCATTACAAAATGTTTCTTAGTTTGCATCTTATTAGTTATCTTATTAGTTTGCATTGTAGGAGTAAAATTTATAATAAATGATAAACATCTCGAGAAAAGTAGGATCAATTGTGTGATTTGGGAGTTGTGACACGCCATAGTATTGACGTTTTGAACAATGGTTACAATATTTATTTTATTCTGCTCATAGTATTTTTTGTTATAGCGGTAACAGAAACACACCATCTGTGAAAATTTCAACTCTTTAGCTATTACGGTTCATGAGATTTAACCTGGTGACAGACAGACATACAGATAGCGAAGTCCTAGTAATAGGGTTCCGTTTTTGCCCTTAGGGTATGGAACCCTAAAAATGGATTACCGAGATGGAACCTAACACTAAAATATATCTAAAAGCTTTATTTTCTGAAAATTTTAAAGGCATATTTTTCAAGCTTTAAGGCTTCCCTAGTGAATGGAATATAATAGAAAAGGACGGAACGGAACAACAGAATGAAAGAGAAAAAAAATTCAAATAGATGCAGTTCTTATGACGTGTCTATTATACAGAAGTATCTAAACTTAACCACCGGATCGGATCACGGCAATCGTTAAGAAGAGTGCGAAGGTTACTTCAGAATATAGCATGTATTTAAAGTTAAATGCTTGGGCGTTGTCGGGAAGTGAAACCGAAATCCACATAAACTACAAGACGTGGGATGTTACAGACTCCGGACGAACACGGGTCGGAGATAGCGTTCCGATGTTTATTTCTTTCGGGAATATGTCGCGAAAATAGCGTTTATTTCATCGCAAATCGACTTCAAGTTCACTATCGTCTATTTATTTTTTTGTTTATTTTTCCTAAAGTGCTAAACCAATGGCCGTAAAATTTGTACCTCTGATTTTTTGACAGATCCTACACTTGGTACCACCACTAAATCCATTTGGTACTCACGGAGTACGTAGAAATATACAAAAATAGTCAAAAAACATCCACACACGTGCACGCAAATAGACATTTGAAGAAGAAACCGTTGAAACTGCATTTCTCACGAGTAACTTTCTGTAGTTTTGTCTATACATTTTATTCTACACTTTTTACTTTTAATTTTTGTCCATACTTCTATGATTTTTACAGACAATTGGGCAGCGGAGTCTAGTAACAGTGTACCGTTTTTTTCTTTATGTACGGTATCCTAAAACATAGTGACTGTGTGTTCACAGTCACCACTGTGTAAGACTGTGTGTGACTGTGTGAAAGTGTGTGCGTGATTATTTTTAAATTTTAAATCCAAATTTATCTTTTAAAATTGAATCTATGTTTTTCATACTCCAAAGAATTTAGTTTCACGAGTTCTGCACTCAATAGATACAGAGGTTAGAAAAGAAAATATGTTGCAATACTATTTGAGGAAGTGTAAATATTCTCTTTGTATGATTTAACCTTATATTTATCCAGCCGGCGAGTGAACAATACACAGACTTGACTCAAACTCTGATACTACAAACATTTGTGTTACGTTTTGTATCATCTAATATTATAAATGCGAAAGTTTATGAGTATGGACTATGGATGTATGGATGTTTGTTACTCTTTCACGAAAAAACTGATGGATGGATTTGGATGAAACTTTACAATTTTCCCCGTGTTGGTGCAGGTTTTCTGTGTAGAATAGACCATCTGCCTTTCTACCAGGCAACTCGTAAGAGAGAAAGCCGTGTGCTTGTTCGCTTCCTTATTCCATGAAAAAAATAGCTTATATATGAGAATAACACATAGGCCACTTTTTAACGTCTAAATTAAAAAGAGGGTATATTTTGACGTACTACGTATTATTACTAAAAAAAACTACCCTTTATTATATATGCGGGTAAA
>DVZL01004202.1:0-13149 GCA_018236625.1 Lasaia peninsularis | reverse complement strand
CTCGCCGCTCGGCGTTAGGCGCCGGTCGGAAAAGTGTTCTTCGTCGCCTAGACCGACGGCGACGGTGTAGTGTGGTGACACTTTTCCCTGCGTTGGGCCCTATGTGCAGAATAGACCATCTGATTTCCTGTCTGGCAACTCATAATGGGATAGCGTATGTTAAATGGATATTTGTTTATTACCAACATGACTATTGGGGGTACGAGTGCTGTGCAATAACTTGGTGGGCTTTATTCTTGTTGCCTGTTGCTGTAGTGTAATGGCGACGGTCGTCTCATGTTTAGAAGTAATGTGGCTGTTTTCTGTCTTATGGTATCAAAAAATCCGCCAATTGCGAGTCGAAATCGCACACGAATGGTTCCGTACCATTATTTATATAAACGGCAAAAAAACCAAAGTTTGTTGTATAGGTGCACCCTTTATAATATATTTATTTTATTCTGTTCTTAGTTATTGTTATAGCGGCAAATAATACATCTGTGAAAATTTTAACAAGTCTAGCTAACACGATTCATGAGATACAGCGTGGTGACAGACAGATGGACAGCGGAGTCAGTAATTGGGTACAGTTTTTACATTTTAGGTACGGAACCCTAAAAAGGACTAGCATAAAATAAAAATAAAACAAGATTCACTAAAATATTTATTCAATACTGGGAAAAGAGTTTTCTAACTTATACTAACGGAAATTTGTGCATCGTCTCAAACGCGTTACGGACTTTGGCAAGATCTACTGATCAGGGAAATGCACGGCTACAACTAATAGGAATCATCACTATACATTGTTGAATTATACAAAATTATAAACATTCAGATCGTAATTCTTGGAATGAAACAATTTTAAATAAAAAAAATATTTTTCGTCAAATTTTATGATCGAATTTCTGAACTGAAATTTTTCAACTTACCTTTAATATAATAAAAGCAACAGTATATTTGTTGTTTCTCTTTGCTGTCATGCATTTACATATTGTATAAGCTAACGCACGCACATCAACAAATTAGTTAAAATATTTTAGGCATTATGAAAAACTTTTTTTGCTTTTAAATTTTACTTTAGGAAAAAAAGTAATTGGTACACGTCACTGACGTGCTATAAAGTTACAGGTTTTGGCGGGAACGAGAAAAGAAATGGACGTAGTTTTTTTTAAATACAGGTCACATTCGATCATAAAAAGAAACGGGTTTAAATAATTTTTATACACATCAACGCCAATACAAATTAAACAACAAACCTAATTCGTTTTAAAACGAAAAATAAATATTCAGCACCGATTCAGTCATATTTTAAACTGAAAAAAAATATTTTATAGATTTAGTAACATTATTAAATTTTACTTCATAACATTTGATAGAATGTTTGGTTATTAAATATATACTATTCTATGAAAAAATTAGTGTTTTCTTTATAATTGTAAGCTGTCTCCTCTTAAAACTAGTGAATATAATTTTATGTACACACTACCGTTATACTAAATGCAAATGACAATTAAAATACTATTTGATAATAACCATCCCCTCGTGAGAACTGATAGATTCATAAACTTTTTTTGAGAAAAGAAAAAATAACTAAGGTACTTACTGGAAAAGGCAAAGGAACTTAGTCCATACAGCCTTGTCATATTTAATGTAAATCTTAAAGAAAGCAATTTTTTGTACATTCTTTTATTCCTATATTTATTTAAATGCAAAAACCTGTATATTCATTGCGCCAGTTTTAGTGTTATCGTCACTTTAGGTATGCCCTACATGGTGCATTTGACGGTTAACACACTAGAAGAGATTTACGAACGACACTGTAGCGAGTGACAACTCCACTTAAAAATTGTGAACATTTAAAATGATGAAAAAAGCAATCTTGGGTACAATTTTTATTTACACATTTTTGTACTTTTCTATAACGGCAATCAAAATACGTCTCTGTGAAGTGACACTTGACAGTCAGAGCATGACGCTGTTATTTTAATAGAATCTATCAAATTTTATTTATTTATTTTTTTTAATTTTTGTTTCTTCACAAATATACGTCTTTAACTACTAGTTATAAGAAATATTTATCGCAACAACAAAAACCTATATCGAGTCTATGACTGTATCGATCATGCTTTTTTCATCCTAATATCCGCTAAACACACCCAAGGATATTTAATACCTATATTTTTCTGTAAAGTTTAACATCACTATCAATTCTCAAAAAGTTATTTTTTTTACAACAAAATAGATTACACAACGAATGAAGTAAGAAAATAATTTGGTAATACATTTAGCAAGATATAGTTAGTGGATAATAATTTTAATTTTAAGAAGCTCGAAGGACCATTTAAGTAAATGGTATTTTGGTCATTGGCAGAGTATAAATATATATAAAATAGTAGAAATTTAAAATAAAAATTGTACAAGGTCTCTGCACAGAGAAGACTCGACAGTTACTGGTGAATAAAACTCAAAAGAATACATTTCAAATCATGAAGCTTGAAGCTCCTAACAAAGACCTGACCCAAGACTTAGTATTGCGGACTCTTTCTAAACTGGCCAACTTCTCTTTCTCCCATTTGTCTGGAGTTGACAGTGTCAAATTAAGCCGACCTTGTGAGAGTGAGACATTAAAATGAGAATAGATATTCAATAGTATGGACAGGTCGTTGTTAGGAGTACAATCTCAAGACAATACATTTAGCTTAATGCAGCGCATAGAAAGTGTCATTTCATAAACAACTTAATTAAGACAGTATTTTATCAAGCACAATAATTTATTTTCTACACAATGAAAATATAGTTTGCACTTTGAATAATGTCATTTTGCCATGATTATATTTTTACCCTTAGTTCACACATGCTATTGCCGCACTGCGATTTTTTTTGTATTAAAGATGTAATTCATATAATTTCGTACAGTCTTATGTGGGAACAGACTTTTAGTTTTTATGGTATATTCCTAAAAGAAAACTGTATTAATCTAGGCATTTTTGGATCCAGATTGATCCATCGGGATCCCTGGAACTTTATATCGATGTTTTCCAGAAGGGAAGAAAAGTAAAGCGTTTTGGAATAAGTCTTTTAATTGTTGGTCCCAAGAATAGGATTTAGAGAAACGATACTGAACTAAACGTATAACTTAAAATTTATAAATTGTAAAAATTAAATACTGTAATATTACCAGTAATATTTTTTTAAAATACTGTGATGCAACTAAGCAAAACGTAAAGACTTCATCATAAACAGTATTTTCCACACGTTTTGCAGTCTGTACATATTTTTACATTAAATTTATATATTAAATTTGTATATAAATAAATGAGAAGTGTATGGTCAATATTTTATATAAACAGGTTACAATATAAAAATATTTAAAAACTAATTCCCTGTGCAGAGTTAATAATATTAAAAACGAAGAAAGCTTGGGATTATAGTTGCGATAATAGGTGTGGCAGTAATTTTGTCATTTTGCAGCTTTACTTAAGCTATAATAAAGCTTTATTTAACGAAGTTGTATGCTATTTTATATGCTGAAGCGAATTTTACCTACCTTTAACTGTATTATTCAAGACTATTTTGTCTTAGTGCGACAATCGCATGTGTAAATACACGGTCAATTTATAATGAAAACTAAAGATCAATTAAATATTAGTTTTGAGAACAAATATGCAAAACTGTGCTAAAAGTTTTTATAAACAGTTAAATATCCAATTCCTAATTGGTCAATAATAAAATCTCAATAGTAAAATAAAATACAATATCTCATAATTTAAGATGAAATAATAGCTGCTTTTGCTATATTTGATCATGCTGGCAATTCTACTGCCCGCTAGCTAAACTTATTTTAAATGAGAAATACAAAGTACGTTTAGTCCTGTCACAATAGTTTGTACGTGAATTTTGACTGAAGTTTATTCTACACCTTGGCATATTTCGACTAAAAGCCGTAGAACTAATAATGTTCTGACTAATTTAACATGACACCAAAAATAAGTTTAGTTAGCGTGCAGCAGAATTACTACCATTATAAACTAAACGAAGCGTGGTGCTAACTAAACATCAACCAAAAATATAAGTGAGTCTTACACCGAGGATTTTTCATTTATGTACTTACAACTATAATTACACCTATTTTTAACAGATTATAACTAATTCCTATTGGCCCAACACTTTTAACACACAAAAAAAAAAGATTACTGAATATTATGCGCATTAATAAAAATGAGTTTTAAGGAATATACATTTGATTGTTATGATTATTAAATATAATTAAAAATTTTAAGCAATGACGTAATTTATTATATCATTTGTTACATAACCTATTTACACAAAATAGAATATAAATCATAAAACCCAACAGTTTTTAATCTACTATATATATTAAATAAATAGGGTCACAAATACATAAGGGAATGAAAATATATTTACATTAATTTTTTTTTGTTATACAAAATCGGTTTGTTATTGATTCAAAACATAAAAAAAAGATCACAGAAACCATAAAAATCCACAGTGTACACTCACCCTAAGACTTAATTTAATAAACTTTACGTCATAGATGAAAATTATCTAAATAAGTATTTATCACAATTGAAACACGAGTTTCTAATATATTTTGGCCTCAAACGCACTCGCACTACTCATAGTGAGATAAACTTATAGTGCTAAATGTTTTAAACAGACAGAAGTATATCACGATTGACGAAATTTATTTTGTGCATAAACACTCACATCAATATTTTTATTGATATAAAATTTACAATATTGTCAAATATTAATAATCTTAGAATTTTCTTTCATTTTTTATATAATAACAATCATTTATCTTGTACCATCATAATTAGTAATTGCACAACATTAAAATCAATAAAAACTAAGTACAATAATTTTAATTAATTCTAATACTTAAACACCATGTACCTGAAAGTCAAAAGTCATTATGAAATACCCGTATCAAAGGGTGTGAAAAAAAAATGTTGACCGGGCCTCAGACCTACCCGATATGGATACAAAATGAAAAAAAAATAGAGCGGAATATAATAGAAAGTATCCTATGTCCATCTCCAGATTCTAAGCTACCCCACCCCACCAATTTTTAGCCAAACCAGTTCGGCCGTACTTGAGTTATAAATAGTGTACCTAAGACAACTTTCTTTTATATGTTACTAACTGTAGCTGGCGCCCGTTGCCACGCCAAAAACTAAACTGTGCAGCGACACCTGGTGGCGAGTGATATCGATGAGCTTATCATACAAACCTTCTCCGTGGAAAAATATTCATAATAAATTCATAATAATTGGTCCAGTAGTTTTTCAGTTCATCGATGACATACAAACAAAATAATTTTGACATATTTACATAGATGTTAACACGAGAAAAAATAAATATCGTCACGCCCATATCTCAGAATGGGAAGGATTTCACTTTTTTCTAACACTATCAAAAAACTGAAAAACATGCTATTTTATTAAAAATAACAATAAATAAATACTTAATATTTAAAAAAAATACATTTTAGTTAGGGTAACAATAAAATATTAAATTTATAATTTTTTTTCATCTTTAAGGTCAGTTAAAGTTTCAGTTAACCTATAGAGTACCATATTAAACGGTTTGCTTGATGGTAAGTAACCTGTCAACACATTTTCCAATACCAAACCGAAGAAAATGCACGAAAACTATATAGTTAAGGAATTAAGCTTTTTTTTTTAAATCCGATGTCGGATGAAATAATTTGCCTCGATTATTATATACTAGCTGCCCGGCCTGGCTTCGCACGGTTAATTCGTAGTTGACATAATGACAGCAGCGCCACCTACCGAGTCCAATTTTATTTTTAAATCATATAGGAAACCATCGAAACAGCCGTATAAAATTTCATCCAAATATGTATGTAAAATAGATAAGTACGGAAATGTAATTCTTATTACCCGTTTTCCCGTAGGAAGCATTTTCCCGCGGTAAAAAGTAGCCTATATTCATTAGGGATAATGTTGGTTTCTAATGGTAAAATAGTTTTTCAAATCGGTGCAGTAGTTTCGGAGACTATTCAATACAAACAATCAAATCTTTCCTCTTTATAACGTTTGTATAGATATTATCCAAGCCATTATAAACGTTTATTTTATAATGTACCACGACAGCGACGTACCTGTACATTAGAGATCGTCCCGGGCGGCCGTCACCTGCTCCGTCTTATCTAAATCCGGTTTTATACTGTCTAGTAACTTGCTTAGCGCTTGCTCTGTCTGAAATATAACAATAGTATTAATAATAAGTCCCTGAACAAATTACACAAATTGATCTAATCCCAAGTAAGCAAATTATATGCTTGTGTTATGGGTGTTCGACAACGATATTAATACATGGAAATACTTAAATAGATATCAAAAACACAAAAAACATCTTGGCCCGGAAATACATACGTCTATGTTCATCACACAAATATCTGCTTCAGGCGGGAATTGATCCCGAACTTCGCGGATGATCGATGGTGTTAGGCGTATACGCTAACCCCTTAACCAAAGAGGCGGTTAAAATATATTTAATAGCATCAAGAGGGAAACATGTTATAGTAGCATTGTAGCATGGCAGGAACAGAAGTAGAAACAATATGAAATTATCCCCGTCACAAGATGGCGCTCGTGAAAATTGATAAATTGATGAAAAAAGAAAAAGATCGTAAAGACTTAAACATATCGCAATTTTTTCAAGCCCAGAAGTTTTATTTTATTGAAAAATGTAAAAATATTAAGTAGAATTTAATAAGTTTGATAATATGGAAGTAGAATAGAAGTATCAAAGGAATTTAAACATTTTTGTATGAAACATGTTTACTACCGAATTTTCGCTATTTTATTGGGAGTAAAATATGGCTAATATGTACTATTAAGTATCAGCAGCGTAAAGAAAACAACGAACACAGAAACACGAAACAAGAAAACACGTTTGACAAGAATTACTGAGCTATTTTTTAAGTTATTTGAAGTCAAATTTAATCGTATACTTTCTGCCTACCTCGCAAGGGACCTGGCGTGAAGATATGTATATACCATTATTTATTTCGAAATCAACATTTGTAACGGCCGTTCCCCCGCCGCCCCCCCCTGAGGTACCTGCTGCAGATGTCTGACGGCGAGCTGCAGCGCGTCCCGCCAGGCGGCGAGCTCCTGCCGCTGTCGCCGCGCCCCCTCCGGCCCCCCCTCCGCGCCCGCACTCCACGACTTCTCCCACTCCTTACCGACGTCGCCCAACACGTTTATCCTGGAACACAACTTTGCATTAACTCCGTTTCCATCATCATTAGGTTTTTTCGAAAAAGCTCGACGTGAATTACGCGTTCCGTACCTGTGGTAGTCGTGTTCTACTCGATAGAGCCTCCAGTAGAGCGCGGCGTTGAGCAGCAGCAGCAGCAACAGCGCGGCCGCCAGCCACCGGCCGCCGGTCGCCGGCCGGCGCCGCGCCGGTGCCGTCACCGCCACCACCGGCGCACACGCCGCCGTCGATTGCAGTGGAGAGACTGCGACCATACAACGATGCCTTAGCACAACACCAACACATGTATATTTTTCAAGTGGCTCGCACGCTATATACTTTCCTCCACATGCTTTATCATCCCCTCTTCTTACAAACATGCTGGTTCGCCGGAAAAAATTACAAGTATTAGTTGCCTTACCCGCAAATCAAACCCGGGAACTCGTTTCACTAATTATATTGTCAATAACGCTGGCTCTATATCTTTTTTCGAGAATGTTCTTTCGTAATTATATGATTAGAATAGTATCGCTTTAAGGCGTCCCAGTAAGACGCTTGGACTGGGTAAAATATAAATTATCATTAAAAAATGTTTAAGACTTCTAAAAAACTTAACACTACTGACTTCTTATTGAAATAAAAATCCACAAAAATATAAAATATATAATAGTTAAAGCCAAAGTTACAACAGACAGGAATATAATTAACTTTGATCCTTAGTTTATGACTTTTATCGATTACAATAAACTTTTTATATCGATCGTCAACTCTAATTCCTTAACGTATGGGTTTTCGGCAAAATTATCGTAATTTGAATACATACGCATTGTTTTATAATTAGCTAAAATATAATAAATCTGACGCTCGTACCGTCCCGACGCCGGCGGTGCGCGCGCGCGGGCGGCGCGGCGGCGGGACGCGCGGCGGCGCGCAGGCGGGCCGCCAGCATGTGGGCGAACTCCTCGATACCATTTATCGCGTTCTTCTCCAGGAACGCTGGAAACACATTACAAAGCATGAATAAATAAATATCGCTACGCCAATATCACCCACGATTAGCCGACTCAGTTTGGAGTTGGCTACACATCGGTAAACAATTACATGAGATCTGAGACTTTTCTTATTTTATTGACCTATGTAATGTGAGTAAGATCACGTCAAATGGACTCCCAATATTACACTTGAACATTAAAATGAAGTCCATATCTTTTTTCATAAGTAGTTGCGTTAATATTTTTTTAATAATTTTTGTAAAAAATATTTATAAATTAAAAAAAAGTTGAGAGGTGTCAAGGGACACCCGGATGGAACGAAGTTTACGATTATTTTTTTTATTACAATTCCTTCACTAATTAATCGATAGTTAAAAAAATAATCGTCGCGACACCACACTGTTCAATGCGAAATAGAAATGAAAATATCTGGCTTGCTTTCTACAAGAGAGAAAGAGAGAGAGATACAGAAATATTAATCCGCCGACGACATACACAGTGGTTACCATAGCAATAACAAAAAAGTGTTAACTTTTTTCGTGAGAATTTTTTGCGTCTAGCCCCCTTCCACAACGCGCGTTAAGGAGCTCCGTTCTAAAAATTATAAAAATTCTTTAGGGGATCATTTTTTCATGCTTAACTTCTTATGAAAAACATATATGGACTAGATTTCTATGATCAAATGGAAAATGAGGGGGTCCACTTGAGGTGATGTTACTCATGTACTATAGTCGTGTAACTTGAACGGATATATTTATATTACCTTTGACCATAGGCCACATGGTCTTCTTGTAGTGCACGTGAGAGTATATCTCGACGCGCGTGGTGTTCTCGGCGACGCGCACGAGACAGTAGTGCACACGCATTTCGAAGTAGTCCGCGTACGGTATACCGGAGTTCTCGCTCGTCGCTTCTATGGAGTACAGAGACCCCGCCTTTGAGCATTTGTTTATCACCTAGAAACCACCATCATCGTCTTACAATCAACTATTTAAAAACTGTAGGTGTGAAATATTACATACATTCATTTATTTTATGTTGTATATTAACAATTACTATTAAATAAACACAAAAACAGAAACATGTTGTGAACCTGAAATTTGGAGTATTAACATGAAGAATAAATTTTAACATATAGTGTTGATTAGTATTTTAATTTAATTTGACGGGAGTGATAACAAAAGGGACATTTTAATAGTAAACTCATTTATATTGGAAAACAATTTTCCTAAACTGTTTATAGCAAATTACCACCGTAATTATAACGATATAATGAGGGATGAGGAGTTGGAGCCTCAGTGGACTAGCGGAACGCGCTTCGGACTTCCACTCGGACACTCCAAGTTGGAACCCCGCAAGTACCAATGAGTTTTTTAACTTATCTACATTTCTGAGTGCTCTTACGGCGAAGGAAATCATCGTGAGGATGCATTGAATTCGACCTAATCTAGGTATGGACCCAGTTTCCCTTCAGCGTATTCTATTGCGTAACTCTGTGACGAACTGAAAATAACTATGAACTGCAATTGGATGACGAACCAAAATGTCACAAAATCGGTATTGCGAATCTCAATTAGTTATCAGCAGTAGACATCTATTTCCGATGCCTTTAGATAAACCAATTTCAAAAGATTATATAAATCATGTTTATGTTACTACCTATTAGCATTTAGTTTTTTTTAGTAATTAAATTAAAGTCACCGAATTCATAAAATGCTATTCGTGATAAACGAGCGAGAAAGTTTTCAAAAATTATAGTATTGAATACGTCTTGATATATCTCTTTCGTGTTGGTTTTAATCAAATTTTGTGGACTAGCCATTCGTGTACACAATTACAATGTAAGTTTATATTAAATTTATAGTGTCATAAAAGCGAGTATTGCATAAATTTTGAGTTAAGTCACTATAATACTAAGCGTGCGATATATGGATGAGAGCGTGCGATTTTTAGAAATGTGTTTAATCACATTTGTGAAAGGCTACCTCACAGTCCTTACGGACACCCTGACAGATCTCACCTGGGTCTCACGGACGTGGACCTCCTTGGGTCCGATGGGTCCGGACGTGAGGCCCAACGTGTAGCTCACTTGGCGACACTTCAACCCGTTGTGTGGCTGCCATGATGCCTGTAATAATTCAGTAATAAAAAAATGAGCGTGAACAATAAAGTCACAAGTGTTTGAAGTCTCGATTGTAACTCCAACTCTCTTCTATACAAACAAATAAAATTGGAGTATCTGTTTGTAATAATAAAATAAACACCTTTTAGTAATTTCATATGTATGTATAGATGCTACCACAAACATAATGGCATTTATATTTACAACTTATGTATTATTTATGATTAGCGTGCAAAGACAAACAGACAACGTAAAAAAACAACAACATTGTTTTGGGTTCTCTTGCGTATTTAAAGCACGCCCATTATCTTTATTTTGATAAATTTTCCATGTACAGACTTCGATCAGTTACAGTTTTATTATATGTATAGATCAAGTGTCTCTTGTAGAACTCCACCATTCAATAGACAACATTTTGACACTAAGAATATAAGATAAGGCGGTTGTACTAATCCTGGAGAAAGTACTTTAGGAACTTGTGATCATTTACTGCTGAAAATTGGAATTTACTTCTTTAATAAGAATTCCCTGGGAGTTACAGTTTGGCTTTTCAAGGCTAGAGTGAATAGGGTGTTTCTCCAACTCCAAGAATATCTCCAACCTTGACTACAAAATCATTTACAACCAGGTACGCTGTACGTCATATTCTTTTTTAATAAATTAATTCACGTCTTCTCTGACGTTTTCCTAATATCCATTCTATTTTCTTCCGTCTCAAAATATATATTCTTTTTTAATAGTTTTTATAAATAAAAATCAAACATGGCCACCTCGAATGGCCCGTGGAGTTTGCGTTAATGCAACCTCCACTATACTGAACAATCATTAAAAAAATCCACCTCATTTGATCCGATTAGATTTTGACCCTATTCTTGCTTCTTTCCAGTTACCTTAATAGTTTAGTATTTTTAAGAGTCTGGAGTATAGAATTAGTCATTCGAAAACTGGTACCTGCACGTAGTCGGTGGCGCCCCTGGCGGCCAGCAGTTCCAGGTTGAATTTGGAGTTGGTGAAGATCATAGTGAACAGCTGGTCGATGTTGTACGAGAACTCCTGGCACAGGATCTGTTTGCCCTCGTGGGACGATGTACACTTCTCTGCTTCACCATTACTAATTCCAAGAAAAACCCAGAAAAAATGGTAAAATTTAACTTTTAGGAATTTTATAAAAGCGCATGGTTTTGACATTTATAATGAACGTAATAATCGGCTACATTAATCATTACATAGTATAAAACAAAGTCGCTTTTTCCGTCCTCATATCCCTGTATATGCTTAAATCTTTAAAAATATGCAACGGATTTTGATGCAGTTTTCTTCAAGAGGAAGTTTTTTATGTATATAACATGTATAAGCTAGGGCGGGTTGCTAGTAACTGATAAATTAAAAAATATATATGATCACACCCACTCCAACGAAGGTGTAGGCAGAAATACATAATTAATCACCCTCAATATTAGGTCGTGTGACAGGTGGCAAGTCCGTCGCTAGGAACAGTTGTGTTTCCAAATAAACTGAAAAACTCATAGAACAAGTCGCCTATGCCTAAAACAGAAGACGGTACCTCAAACATCTTAGTTAGACACCGACTACGCTCGACTAGAGACGATTGACTGATAAATTGATTTCAAATATTAAACACCAATAATTTTCTTCAAGTCCAATTGTTGTTACTGATCGAATTTCAATAACTCAATTTAAAATCCCACCAATATTTTATCAATATCGGTCAAATAGTTGCTGAGACCTCTTCAATTCTTAAAGCAGTATTCCTTAAGGCAGTGATTCTCAACCACTGTGCCGCAGCACTTTTGTGTGCCGCCAAATTTTTGTCATAAATTATTTATGCAGTGTGTTCCAACACACTAAGTAAATAATTTTTATCTTTTGCTTTGTGTGCCGCCAAATTTTGAAATCGTTAAATATGTGCCGCAACAAAAAAGGAAGAAAATCACTGCCCTCAGGATTACAGTTTGGAAGTTTTCAAGACCAGGGTGAATATGTTGCTTCTAGTTTAGTATATCTCCATCCTTGAGTAGCATCTTTGGGTAGTCGGTAGATTTGCACGACTTTGAACATTTATGGTGTCTATACTCTCTTACTATCAGGAGACCCGTGTATTTGTTGGCTGTTTTATCTCATAAAAAATACAAGTGTGAATGCTTTATTTGAATGTGAATATTGGCTAATTATAAGATCGCTTACTTGTGATGTTTGTCAGGTTCACTCTCGCTGGTGTCAGACATGTCCGTGGGGAGCGTGTCCCCGCCTTCGTCCCGGAAATCTGCGTCGCCATTGGTTACTGTAAATAAAGTATTATACATGGTATACATAGAACAAACACGTATAAAACCTTTTATCATCATCATTGTCGATAATGATCCGGTTGTTCCTCACGTTTCCGACTTCTATGTCTCCATTTCGTTCGGTCTTCAGCATTGCCAATAGTTAGTCCATTGGCACATATATCATGTTTCACGACATCTATCGGCGTTCATATCATTCGTATCATCGGCGTTTCTTGGGTCGGCCTCTTTTACCGGTGCCTATGGATCTTATAGCATTTAGGCATTTGTTCGCTTTGCATAATTCAGTGATTATCCCAATGTTATTTTATGGAAGCGAGAGTTGGGTATGTCAGAAGTAGCATGAAAGTAGGATAAATACGTGCGCTCCGCAAAATTTGTGACGTGAGACGCTCGCAGACCGCATTCATAATAGTGTGATTTAGTAGAAGATCCGTACCTAAACCGACCTTCACCGAGCTGATAATAGAATAAAACTTATATTATAATAAATTTAGTA
>DVZL01004201.1:0-13149 GCA_018236625.1 Lasaia peninsularis | reverse complement strand
CCATGGAAAATGAGATGATGGACTTCTGGTAAAGCTGTGAGAACTTTACCAGAAATTTTGTGGAATTTTGGCGGGAACACGAAACGACACTTTACACTGCCAGATATCACTTGAGTTTTGTTTTACAATTAGCTATAAAGTTAATGGTTGGATTTAACCTCTCTATCTGTCAGTTTTGTGAAAAGAAAAATAAAAAAAAGTTTCGTAGTGTCAAAGTCACAAAAAGCCGGTTCTCTTAAGATTCCTCAGTAAAGGTTGTCTTGTAGAGAATGCTTTACGCATAAAGCTTGCCTTTTTTACATTTGCTGAATATATATGTAAAGAAGATGTTGCAATATATTGATTTATCAACATATTCTACCACATTGTGATGTGCAAACATTTCGCTACATAAAATTACATTTATTTCTTAATTTATAATTTCGATTGATTAATTAATTTTAATATGTCAAACAATATTTTCTCATAATTTTTACATTTTATATATGAAAAAAAACAAAAAAATAACTCGTCAAAAAATAAAAAATAACATGTTTGTACATATATGATGTACAAAGACGATTAAATAAATAAATTAATAAAATAGTACGAGAACATTTAGCTTCACTACTTTAACATAGGTTAAGACTAAAAATATGTTTTAGATTCAATTTAAACCAGTTTTCAGTTTTAAAGCTATTATTTCAAGTTTAATCCGGCCTATAAGAGCGAGATAGCCGGCCCTATAAAGATAGATGTTTAATGTTGGTGAATTGAAGGTAACCATAGATAAAATAACTTTAAATATATTTAATTAATTAATCAACTTATCTGAATAATATTACAGAGCGAAAATAAGTTTTTTTTCATTCAACTAATAACTCGGATGAAGCCGCAGATATTTTATTAAAATCTTCGTACCAATTTGAGTTCACCTCCAATCTAGACATACCTAAATATTTTTACTACATTGATGATTATTTTACGTGTTAGTCGAGCAGTTATTCTACTTGCCTAACGCCGCTGACCAATCGCGTGGCTCGAATTCGATTCCCGAACGGAGCATATTGGCGATGAACACAGATTATTATTATTTGCTTATTAAACTTATTCTGATATCTATATAAGTCTATGTATTAATTTCGTGACTAAAACTTATAACACAAGCATACAGTTTGCCTGCTTTGGGTTTAGGTCTATTGGAGGAAATTGTCGAAGGATATTATAATAATTAATAAGAAGGATATTATAATAAAGGATATTAAGATAATTAGATAATCTCTGCTTACCCCACAAGGGACTTGCCGTGAAGATATGTATGTAAAACAACGTTTCTCATTTTGAATTATGAAATAACTTTACAAAATATTCAGATAATATTCCAATACACAACCACGGCAGCAGGATCTACATCGTAATGGAAAATAACTTACGAGGACTCTGACCCGGTTTTACCGCTGCGTCTAATAATAACGCTCTAAAATGAAATATGGTTTCATTGAAGAAATTCCTTGTGATATAACAAAATTATCACTTATGTGATAATTTGTCATTTGTCATTTACTTTCTATAGAGGTCTTTGAACTAATAGATATGGGTTGTTCAATTGGTCGTAATTTAGTATTAACTAATGTAACCATGTCATTGGAGAAATTGTGAGGATAAAACTTGTTTTTAATCGGTTTTCAACATGAATATAAACATTATGTATTTAGGGAATGCCAGTACACTCGCTTACTTCATATTTATAATTGAGTGGTAATATATAAATTTCATTGTATCAAGGTACCCCAATATACGGCATTAGTTGTTGGAAAAAATCCGTCCAAGTGTGAGTTGGACTGTAAAAAAACGCGCTGATATCCCCGAAAGCGTAAGTTCCATACAATCTTCTGTTACAGTAAAAAAACACGTTTCTTGTATGAGAAGCTCCTTTAAATATTCATTTTAATTTGTTTGTAGTATTTATTGTCCTAGCGGCAACAGAATCGTCTGTAAAAATTTCAACATTCTAGCTATCACGGTTTATGAGATACAGCCTGGCGATAGACAGACGGAGAACAAAGTCTTAGTTTTAGGGTTTTGGTTTTGCCATTTGGTTATGAATGAAAAAATATTTAAAACTAAGTCAAAAGTCAGTTTATATATACACAAAAATATTTTTTTTTATATGAAGAACTACTTATCGCAATGAATTCCAGGTAAACTTTTCCATTTTTCTATTTCGGATGAAGCTAAATCCAGAAACACGAATAATTAATCGTAATAATTATTGATTCAGATCATTTTGATTAAAATAATCAGAAAAAAGACAATGCATTCAAAAATGTTTTTTTTTAAATTTTTATATAGATATATTCATTTAGGTTCATTTATCATTTGTTAACAGATTCTTCTGGTGACACTAACGACTGAGTCACGTCTTCCCATTACAATTGTGCGTGGCCAATAAAATGTTTAGGATCGTGGGCACAGAATAAATAGTCCTAAACTACAAAGTATCGTGGGTATCACTTGAATGTCCTCATCCGCTTTGTCACCAATTGTTTCTGTTTTGTATATGCTTTATAAAGTCAATCTTAAAACATAAAATAATACAGCCAGAATCGGCAAAAAATACACTTTTTATGTTTTTTTTTAAATAATTGTAAAACTAGATGTATTAATTAATATGTTAGCTTTTTCTCACGAATGAGTAGTGGAACTAATAAACATATTTTCTTAAATGCCCTTTCTATAATAATCTTCAAGAAAGAAAAAAGAGAGGAAAAGTAAAACATATTCGCAATAATATAAATTATTCGAACGAAAAATTCCAAAAAAAAACAACAAAAGTTTTCTACATTTTTTTATAAATGATTGTCACTCTCAAAAGCAATGTAAAAATTGCATACAAGCAACATATACTATGCACATGTCACTATCAAAAAAGAGAAAGTAAAATACAATGGCATGTAAGATACTAAAGATATAACGGAAAGTATTGGGAAAGTGAACAAGGAATATTCCGACGAGCACAAATATTTCCGAGGTTTTTGTAAATAAAATTGACTCTTTGGCCTTGACGAAAAAACAAAAATAATTCCGCCGTTTCCTTTGTAAAAAATTAATTACGATTTTGCTGATTTTAATTTGTTTACAAGTCGAAAATAACACGAATTGCAACTTCGTAAAATTTTAAACTTAATATCCAGTTTCGTTTGTCAAAAGATGACGGATCTTAAGTCTCAATGAAATATTTTGCGAAGTACAACAATACTATTTATTGTAATAATATCTCTGGACAAATTACAAATAATGATCTATCCCCAAAATAAGCAAATTATATGCTTGTGTTACAGATATTAGTCAATGATACTAATACACATAAATACTAATAGATACCACAACAAATTTAATAATATCTGAAATATAAACATCTATGTTAATTATACACGTTTACCCTTCGGGAATCGAACCTGATCCAGGCGGTTGGTCGGTGACGTTAGGCGAGTAGGCAAACCGTTCGACCTACGAGGCGGTCAATAATTGTAACTTGTAAATATTAACACATACAATTAGAAAACGGTTTTCTAGTAAAATTTCATTTATTCTGTGTTCTAGCTTCATGTGCAAACATTTCAACTAAACATTATAAGTAGAGCATGACATTTTCTTAACTTTTATTACTTAAACAACAACAAATCAATTTTTAATGTATGCATTGATCATTTAATAAAGTTTTATTTTTATTCAGGATTTTTTTTTAGTTTTTTGGTTAAAATTGATTATTTTTCCATTTTTTATTTAAATATAAAATTTTAATTAAGCTGTTATAGTAGATAGAGGTTACGAAAAAATGCGAAATCAAATATTATGTAAAAAATATCCTACTTATTTTCGAAACACATGCAACAGAATAAGTGAAAAATATAAATTGTCTATTACAAAAACTATGAAAAGGAAAATAAGAATATTACATGATTCTTTTTACACAATAAATTGTCATGTTTTATAAAATAAATACATGATATTTTTTTTATAGAATAAAATAAAGTTTAAGCATGTGTTGGTGATGTCGTAATATAACACGAGTACTAGACTCAATATACCTACGTGTTAAAATGTACGTTGACATTGTCGACTGACGACATTATTGTAATAATGCCATATATCTTATCTCTTTCCTTGTAACACTACGAGAAGAATGCTTCTAAAGTTTAAAGAATAGTTGTAACATCAATATTTAGTTGGTATGAATGAATAATTTATTTTCATATGCATTAAGTTAACAATTAAAAATACCTTTTCTGACTGACATCTTTTCATTTAAAATGTGTGATTTAACATCTAAAAATATTTACTAAAATACCTATTCTTGCCATAATAATGATAATGTCGTGTTCCGATTCAAAGAATAAGGGAGCCGGTAGACTTGCATATTAACTTAATAAATGGTGTCTATTAGGCACAGTTGTCTCATATCATCAGGAGGCGCGTGCTAGTCCGCCGTCTTATCTCATAAAAAAATATGTTATCAAAATATTCTAATATCGCCTGCCTCTGAAAGTTATGTTCCTCTTCCGCGGAAACCTGATATTTCTCGAGGAAAAAAGTGGCCAAACGCGTCAACCTGTACTAAATCTCTCTTCACTCCAAAATTGTTAGTTACGACGTGAAAGAAGAACAAATAAACACATTTTCGCATTGAATATGGATGATATTTTCATTTATGATCACATAAAATAACTCAAATTGATAATTTTTGACGTTTGAATATAAATTAGTAAGATAAAACTACTAACTTGGGAAGTTGTAGTAGTTTCTAGACATTTTTAAGGCACATATTACAATAGCGTAGGAGGACTGTACTTGCGTGATATAAGAAAATATTAAAATCTAAATACATCTTTCGGCATACCTAAATTAATATAAGAAAAGATTTGATTCTTAGAAATGTTTCATTCGAACCGTAATTTGGTCAAATGGCGACCAGTCACGCTAATATTCCTTTATACAAAGGAATAAAAATCAATACATCTCATGAATTGTATAAAAGAAGCCATAAATTGCGATGACAATTTTAATTGTATTCCTTTTAAGGTTTATATTACTAGCGAACCTATATGGTATCCGACTGTAGTGTACGAGGTACCGGGTTCAAATACCGTGCATGGTAACTTGTGTAATTGAATAATCCAATAGTCTAAATTTACAGGGTTATTAATTATATATCTATTTAAGGATCTTTTTAACTATCTTTAATATACTTTGAACATTTTATCACATGAAACAACTACCTGTTTATCATTGTAAAAGATTATATCATTCTCTTGACATTAATCTTTAGTATAGGATTATCAGCTTCTAAAAGCGAGGTGAGTTCAAATGAAAAAAATCCCAAGTACCTATTCTAAAGCAATGCGGAAAATTTGCCACCAGTCTTAATTACCTTGACGCTTTGCTGTTTTAAATTCACAAACACCTCCTTCATTTACGAATGCTATAGGTACTAATTTTATCACCTGAATCTTCAAACGTACCTTTTATACTAAACTATAAACCGCCGCTTTACCCTTTGCTATTCGCCAGCTGTTCCATGAGAGATCTAAATTATTTGAAAGTTCATTTAATGAGGCTCTTAGAATATGTTGAGGTTATTAGATGAAAAATTTATTTTAATAGGTTCAGTATTTTCAGAGTTTGAGCCGTATACTCATCGTGACAAGAGACTTATATACCTACAGATTTATTCACATAACAGTAATTATTATTACGTCTCGTTTGCGCATCCTTCATAGTTATAATTACGTAGCAGTGAGTTTTTATTACGTAATCTTTAGACATATTATCACCATATCTTAATTGCTTATAAATCGGTGGGTCTTCCCTAAACTATTAAGTCAATTTAAAAATTCGCTGATTAATCCATTAACATTTACAAATTTTCGCCCCGAACTCCGGCTAAATACGTTTTTAATGGCACTACGATAGAGGTTTTATCACTTTTGTAGACGATCAATCAACGATGTTAAAACGCGAGGACCCGGGTTAGATTCCCGTAAGGCAACTTGTTCTTTGAGTTCTTTCAATTTATCTAAAAAATTAAAGGTTGGGATTGCATTTGCGTCTGATATGGCGACGCGACAGACTTGCTTCCTGACTCATCTTTAAACATAATCTCATCCGTTAGCAGTGAGTGCATAAGTACGTATAATGTACCTCTGCCTACCTTCTCAGGAACCGGGGAATGGTTTTTGGCAGATCTATGGAAAGTTCCGTGACGTTATAAGTGCGTATCGCCATTTATTTTTAATTTAATAATTGTTTTATAATGATGTTTTGATTACTGATAACCTCTATAATGTTTACTATATAGTAACGATTGTAATATCGGAAACGTTATAAGCCATGTGACACTTTTTGTAATGATTGACATATTTTAAGCAATTATCTACGAAAAATGAATCATTATAATTTTGTAGAAGGCGAAAAAGTTATCTGTAAAATTTTACGCATGTGTTGTCTTAAATGCAGTGTGGTCTATTTTTCTTAATGGAAGATTTACTTGCTTGGTCTGTGTCTGCTTACTTTCAGATTTGATTTAGATTATGCTTTAAATATAATGGCAAAATTAACTAATACCAAATAAACTATATCTGATGTAAATTTCAAGTAATGTTATTGTAATATTTTTAAAGCATGAAATACAAAGGGTTGTTTTACTGCAATCTATACTAGTAGCTTTAAATTGCAATATAAGAAGCCTTGTATTTCTCATTGCTGTCCAGTAGATAATTGCACTATATTTTTACCTCCTACCTTAAGTTCAAAGAATTTATTAAGTATCAAGTATCAAGAATAGTAATATTTAATTCTTATTCGTACCCCGAGTCGAGACATAAAGCAGAACCGTTGGTTTTGATTTATCTGTGTCAAGAACTATAATTATTTTAGCACTTGAAGGTATAATCTTGTTATATTTTAATAGTATAAAAATAACGAAACTGACTCATGATTGAGTTTTATTCCATCCTCTATGTTAAATGTTTACGCCGTGTTGATTCTGAGAATGTTTGGATCCAACAGATTATATTTTATTAGTAATTAAAGATCCACGGATATCAACGAATCAACAAGTTGCGCGTCCGCAGTGATATTTAGTTTATTTAAGTTTCAATACAAAGTCTTGAGTGTATAATTATTTAGATTAACATTTTTATTTTCTTATAAAATTTTTGTCCTAATTGGTTTTGACTTTTAAGATCATTTTATAAAAAACAAAAAAAACGATTATGTACCTACTCTAATCCTTGTATAAAACCGTAGATATAGTTAACGACACATGGACCTTGAAAAAACAACTTACTCATGCCTCAAGGCCTCAAAAGGTTAGGAGCTATATTATACATGTATAAATATTTTATTTTAAACGATAGTGCTCTTAGATTTGATTATGAGTAGATTTTTTCTTATAAAAGTTACGTCATGTATTTTGTTAGCGCAGCATGTATTTATTTAAAAGTCATAATTTAATAATTTCTACACTTTAGTAGGTAATCTAAAGAAATCACTTCAATTCATCACTAATTAATTACACATTTCACACAACTGGTCGTAAAATGATATGCTCAATGAATGATATCGTAACATTGAATACATACATTTCATGCTATAAATAAATTGAGGTTATCTTTTTTATGAATTCAAAATGGTTCCCTTTATATTAAAAAAAACATACATGTCAAGGTTTTTAAATAATTACAATATTAATGTAAATGTAACAAGGAAAAAACATAAACCGCTTTCCTATTTATTGCAATACGTACTTTTAATTACATCGGCTACGTCATCGTATATTTCAACCGAGCTATGTTTATTTGTATGCGATTGCAAAAGGTAAAAATCGAACCTTATCAGCCGTTCGCCAGTCTGTCTCTTGGTAACTAGACTTTTTCTCAAAATACCGAGATAGGTAGAAAGTTGTAATTTTCACAGATGATGTATTTTTGTTGCTATAGCAAACAATACTAAAAACAATATAAAATAAATATTTAACGGTCCCATGGTAATCCATTTTCCCGTAACAAAATTAATTTGATGATAGATGGCGCTAAACGTTATTACATCGTGATATACTACAAGCACCCGAGCGAAGTTCAGTCAGCTAATGTTAATATACGAATCATCTAAAAATGGAATATGTTCTTATTATCTAAACAAATATTTATTTTTACTTGGAATTTACAAGTGACAAAGCGTTAAATCTAGCGTAATTTCGGCTAGCGTGAACTCGATCATGTTAAATATACTGATGTCACTCATCGAAAAAAACTGCGGCACTACAAACCAATATTAAGAAGATGAAAGTGACATGTTACTTTTAACTTTCATGGCCTTCATACAGTAGCGATTATAATCTCAGAAATGTCCTAGTTACGCTTGTTTATGAATTTTACGGGATGCGACGATCCCATCGCTAAAATAATGTAATAATTTATACGGAAATTATAATTAAAAATCCAGAAAGATCGGCTTATCGCAATTAGTATTATGTATTAATTTGGTCCATAATTTAAAATGACAGGGTAGGTTAGGTTTAAAAACTACGGGCATTCCTTTTTACGAGAATTGTAAGTGTCTAATATCGGCACGGTTATATCCCCGAAGAGGTAGGCAGAGAGAGAGAGAGAGAGAGAGAGAGAGAGATAATAACAATGTGTGTGTTTTAGTTCGAATTTAACATAAAAATGAATATTTTTTTAATTTATATTTTATTTTATTATAATTTATCCAAATAGAACTAATGTAATTCTTAATTATATTTCTGAAGAAATATAAATAATATTTAAGATTGATTGAATTTAGGCTGTTAAAAATCTGCGTCTTTGTCTAAATTAATCCACGTGCCTAAACGATTCTTTATGGCGATAAAAAACATGACACAAAAAAAACATCAAGACTTTGAAGTCATGGATCAATTCTAATTTTAAGGTCATCTCCCCGCAATTCTAATGGATATTTTCGTGAAAAATTTGCATTTGAATCACGCCGGAAGCGAGTTAGACGATCTTGAATCGAAATCGGCACACACAAGCATCGAGTTGCGAAATAAATCGATTTTTTGAATAACAAATAGTTTAAAGCAAATGTTATTTTTAGTGAAAGTTTTATTGGTTGATTCGGCCCTTTGTAGATGAAAGTACCGGCACAGAATAATAATTACTAACGTACAGAACCTGCACTTATCGTAACAATTTATAGAAATAGTACTTATATACTTGTAACTAAGCAACAAAGTTCAATTCATCTCGTGTAAGTGCTGCGCACACGACGAGATGTTCACCTAGCTATTCCCGCTCTATTCTAACGCATAACTTTGTCACTATCTGGCGTAAAGTGACGCGATAACTATGGTACTACAGTGGTGACGGCGCCACGAAATTTTGTAGGTACTTATCGCTGTAGGTACGGTCGAGTGGCGGAGGCCTGGTACCGGGCTTATACTGTGACGTCATAAGGCTGTATTTCAAATTTAAATACCATCAATTGTGTTTATGTCTAATTTAAACTTTATTTTGCGTGCAATAAGGTCGTCTTTTCACAGTAAATGACTTCCATAAAAAATATAGTTTAAACTAAAGGATGTTATAAATATTAGCTTCCCGGTGTACTTTTTGTACACTCTTGTTGTGTCATGTAAATTTTATTTTATCAAAGTATTAATGGTTATTATTCTATTCCGGATGCAGACAAATCCAAAAACACAAAAATAATAAAAATTCTTGAATTGCAAGTGGTGTAATACGACTTTGAGTACAGATTACAAGGAAAATAACGTCAAAAATAGATCTTGATACTTTTTAGATTGCCGAACGCGAATGTTTGTTACCTAATTATTCTTCAAGGCTGTATAGATATGCACAAATGCACAATATTGGCATGGTAGACATTCACCAGGAAAAATATTTAAGATTTTTATTCCACAAAAAAATATTAAAAGAAATAACATGAAACGAATTTTACTATGTATAGGATATTTTATAGTATAAAAAAGCGAACAACTACACGGGTTTTTTGATGGTAAGATACAACCGTACATAGGCCATATAGGCTACTGTTGGGCTATTAAACCTTATATTATGTAAATCTACCGACTACCCTACCCTCCAGACCGGAAAACAACAATGTTATTATGACGGCAAGAATAGGTAAGGTGGATCTCTGGTCGACCTGGTCGAGTTGTTGCACAGCATTCTACCACCAGCGGGGCTATTGTGCATCTTTTTGACAGTTAAAAGCTACGAAGTCCGAGCCCGAATTTTCGTATATTCACTGTCATGTTTCGTATTGTCTAATTATTCTCGTGACGTCATAGTAGTTGTTGGCTGGAGTTAGTTAGCCCGGCAGAGATTATGTTGGAAGTGACCCAATCAACCTATGCTTGCCATTTACGAGCTGCCTGTTAGGGAGGCAGATGGTCTATTCTACACAGAGGACCCAGACAAACACAAAATATGTTTCTGAATATTATACTACTAATAATAAAACATAGCTTTATTATTCATTATCAAACAATGAACAATATGGTCTCAAAGTACAATGTTAAATCATACTGCGAGACTCGGTGGTTATTACGAAAATCATACTCATAAATAATTTATATTTATGTAAATTTCAATTCTGAAACATTAGGTATACCTAACATGTTTAGTTTTTGTCACTCTTACATCATTTGAATTATTTGAATTGAATAAGTGTTACCTAATTTTAAATATTTACTTATAATTACCTACTAATTAATAACTTTTATTGTTTTAAATTAATTACTTCTATTATTATAAATAAAAGTAATTAATTAGAAGGTAAAAAGTGGACGTATTTCGTCGCGGCGAGAAATATACGTTCCCATCTCAACTATAAAGTTTTTGTCTATTTTAGTTTAGCTGTATATATTTCTCGTCATAGATAATCTCGTATTTTGTACATTTTTTTACGTGTTTTTCTTTGTTAAATAAATTATTAAACGTTAGTAACCAGGTATATAAACATCTCAATTCCATGTTGTAATTCTAGATCCACTTTAGTTTTAGATTTGGAAATTAATTAATTCTATTTTTGTAAAACATAGTTTTTGAATGTAACTTTAACCACTCTCGTATTTATTTATCCTAATTACCCAGTGTGAATTGAGAAAAAAGGCTTACGGCTGACGGGATTGCCACCTGTCTTATCTTGAACTCTGATATCGTGGCTAATCGTGGTTTTATTATTACCTCTGCCTACTCCTTTGAAAATATGGGCGTGACGATATTTATTTCATTTTTTTATCTTGATAATATTGCGCATTACAAATGTTTTCCATTCCACATTTTATTGTTTCCTTTTCTAAGCTTCCTAAGGTAAACACGGTTAAATTTGGATACAAAGTAATCATTTAGTAAGAGCATATAAAATAATGCAACGCAAGATATCCGAACGTGCACCAACATTACCCTCCTTTCGACTGCCAAAGACAGAAATAGAATTATCGCTTAAGTCCTAACACATGTAACTTTTGAATTATCTACTAAAATAATCTTAAATAATGGACAAAATATATACTACTTATTGGTACGTAGAAAAACTATTGGCAGGTTACAAAATGGAGATTAACGTTATGTTTAAAAAAAAACATTTAACTTAAAAAATATACTTATTCTTAAGAAAAATACGACCAGTCCGCAATATTATACATCTATATCTATTGCATAGGGCTTATTATTTTTGTAAATCCACAAAATTAAATGATGTTGTCCAATTTAGAGAAAGAGTTTATTCGAGATAGGTCTTAGTAATAAAAAAAAAGTTTTTTCGTTTCTTTTTTTTCAAATGAAGACCAGTGTTTGTAGATTTAAAAACCTTTTTTCTCATTTTTCATCAGATGGTTTCCCCGCTTTGATAGTTAAATACAGAAACCTCAATGTAATTTTATTGATATATTCATAATTAGTATTGTGTAATGCGATATAAGAGTTGTATAACAGGTACCATGTGCATTGCGGTTTTTGTAGGCGTCAATATATTATTATCGATAATTATGTTTTGATTATCATAAAATTAATCTATTATTTAACATATTCCATTATTCCTACAGTACATATTTTACTATATATTATACTAGGTGGTCAAGCCCGACATAATATTAGAGTTTTTAACTTACTTTCGCAAAATATATTAGTTGCCATCCAAGTTAGCCACTCACTACACACTATCAGTGTATTTAAGCCATGTGAATTTTTACAATCTAAAAATTAGACGATTTCAAACATAAAACAATGTTAACATTTGCAAAAAAGTCCGTAATAATAAACAAAATTAAAAAATACCACAAATATATACCTACTGCCAAAAATGTAAAAAGCAAGTAAAACTTTTATAAATTAACTTTATTCCAAGTGAATAAGCGTAAGTCACTTTTTAATATTTTAGAGAAAAATAAATGATATGCTAAGATAATGTTTTTCTTACATTTTGTATTTGTAATTTATACAGTTCCACGAATAAACAATTTATATTTACGTCATGAGCATAATCATGGTTGACGTATGTTATAATTTGGCGTCTTATTGTAACATTTAAGAAAACATAATACAGTTAATAAGCATATTAATTATATGCAATAAAAGAGGTAGGTATTAAGTAAAATTATTACACTAAAGATTTTTTGAAAGAATTATTTAGGTATTTCATCCCTTTTCTACAAGATTAGATTAGATTAGATAAAGGCTAACTTAAGGTTTTTTGAATGGGACAACCAACAAGCAACCTTCATATGTTTATTTTTTTAGTAGGTATCTTTGTTGTTACGACGGCAACAGAAATACATAATCTGTAAAAATTTCAACTTTCTTGATATAACGGTTCTCGAGATACAGGTTGGTGATAGATAGACACATAGACAGAGGGACCGATAGACGGACAGCTGAGTCTTAGTACCTCCGTTTTTGCGTTGGTTTGAAAAGTAGGTGATTTAGATTTTGATGATGATGATAATGAAAAGTTTGCCTAGCAGGTTAAATCGCGAGGAAAACTAGTTGAACATATTGGTGCTGTTATCTTTGTGTATGACTCATTGGCCACTTTTGTCTTGTCATTGACAACGACATTGTTATGTTCCGGTCCGGAAGGTAGGATAGCCGGTGGACTTGC
>DVZL01004200.1:0-13150 GCA_018236625.1 Lasaia peninsularis | reverse complement strand
AATGTAACCGATTTGTTTTCATTGCCTAGATTTTGTTTATACACGTGGGCGAAGCCGCAGACAACAGCTAGTATTCTATATTATTCATAGTTGGCGCTTGCTGAAACTTCTACATATTTATATTTTAAATGAGAAAGACATATACTTTTTCACATATAACATATTAGTGAAAATTATCTTTCAAATAGCCGACCGGTTTCGCGTTTTATCATCAGGGCTAAAACTTAATTTTTAATTATAAGTTATTTGAGAAAAAGTACATGTGTTTCTCATTTGAAATAATATGAATAAGCCAGTTCTTAATTCACATTAGCTGATGTAATAAGGAACATTACATCAGCTAATGTGAATTAAGAACTGGTCTAACAATTTTCATTTTTTTATAGAGCGATAAAGTTTAGAACTTGGATACAATTAGTAAATAAAATGGGGGTTTTTGTTTGTAATATTGAACTAAACGTTTTTCCTAAATGCTTACGTATATTATAAACACTGTACACATCCCTAAGTAACATATTTTTATGGAATAAAATATCCCTTTCACTGGGAGATAGCTAATGTAATAAGGAGTAAAGTAGGCCACATTCATTTAAAAGTATATGAAATAACTAGCTGTCCCGGCAAACATCGTACCGCGTGCACTTTTGGTATAAAAAACAAACATAGGTCGATTCTCGGACCTACTCAATGTGCGCAAAAATTTCATGAAAATGGAACGGAACGGGGCAAAAAGAATGAAAAGATGTCCGTTCTCTAATTTTAATCCACCTACTTACCAATTTTTAGCCAGATCGGTTAAGCCGTTCATAGGTTATAACCAATATAACTAACACGCCCTTTTTATTTTATATAATACCTACTAGCGACCCACCCCGGCATCTCACGAGTATACTATACATGTTATATGCATAAAAACCTTTCCCTTAAATTACTCCATCTATTAAAAAAAACTCAAATCCGTGGCTTAGTTTTAAAGATTTAAGCACAGACAAAAAGGTGACTTTGTTTTATAATTTGTTTGTTTTATAATGACATAGACTTATTTTAAACTCGAATGAAGTTGCGGGCGCAGCTTGTTTATTATATAGAAAAACGTAATAGTTTGTCTAATCTTTTTTACTATAAAAGTAGGCTTCCTCTATACGACATCTGTTAATTTTAAAAGTAATTTAGTCATGTACGTGCCAGTACAATTATCATACTTGGCATATGTCTTGGCAAATGCACGAGCTTATTTCAACTCGACGACACTTTTGCATTTGCTTGTCATTGGTCTATATTTAGGTCCAAGTGACGAGCGAGCTATTCATACAAAGGTAATTCTAAATGTATTCTGAAATTATCTATACATATAATGAAAATGTAGAATAATAATAAATAAATATTAATGGACAAATTACACAAATAGATCTAAACCCAAAATAAGCAAATTAAATACACGCTTGTGTCATAGGTGTTAGACAACCATACTAGTACATAGAAAAACTTAAATAGATACAAGCATAGATTTAATAAATCTGGAAATACATACATCTATACTATGTTATTTAGATACACAAATGCCTTTCCCCATCGGGAATCGAACCTGAGCCTCGCGGTTAGTCGATGTGGTTAGGCGTGTTAGCCACTCGACCAACGATTAAATTGAATAGGCAGACGGACAGTGAAGTCATAGTAATAGAGTTCACTTTTTACTCTTTGAGTATCGAATCCTAAAAACTAATAAAACGTTTATATAATTTAAAAAAGATGACTCACGTCGTCTGTATGTTTAATATTAAGCGTCAATTTTATTTTTTTGTTTATCCAAACATCACTCATAACAAAAGAATGAGTGATCGCGGCCCAAGCCAATCAAATCAGATAGCATTTTTGTGTGGCGTTTGATCGACGGCGGATATCCAAGGCCGGTACAATTTTTATGATTTCGACTGTGTGACAGACTCAGTGTTGCCAGATGTACGAGAAATATCGTACCTGTACGAAACATATCATTTTTTTCACTCGAGATGTTAGTAATTAAATCTTGTATGCAACTTGAAAGAATTCAAGAATTGTCTTATTGATGACGCGGGAAATGTAGTAATTAAAATGATAATTAACTTCTACTTCTGCAGTGTAGATCTCCTGAAGATGCTTCCATTGCGAAGCGATGTCTCTTGCTTGATCGAGTCACAAAATACTGTTCTGTTTTTTGGACGAAATTTTGCAAAATAACAATTATATATGTTTTATAAAAAAATATAACTTTTAGATGGTCAAAAACACTAGATTTCTTAACTATTAGAGCATTGTAAAGAAATATTTTGTATTTAAATAATTTGACATAATAATACATAGTGTAATTTAAATTAAATTTATTGCTTATAGCAATAATACTAGTAGCGAAACCAGCGAAACTCGATGCTTTAAATAAAGATTTTGGCAAATTTGGTACGAAAAAAAATCTGTTGTGTGGCAACACTGATTCGACAATAACATTAGGTCGGTCAAATGCCTCCCGCTGGTCGGACATGACGGTTCACACTTGAAGTCGTCCAGCCGGCTTAAAGGTCACGTCCTCTCACTCAAAAGTCGACCGGGAGCGTTTCAGTCGAAATTGGTTCGTGACAACTGGGAGATACTTATCGTGATTTTCTTGGCAATTGCGATGCGCTTAGTTCGAGAGCTAAGAAACACTGAGTTATGTTGAACCAGAATTAGGATTCCCAACCCTCTCGGATTGCTCTGGACTCTCCGGTAATAATGGCAACCTTCCGACCTCCAGGAGAGCAATTAGTTAATAATTCTCTTTCAGTCTCCCCCTCTTCCCCATTCGATTTCGTAAACGCACAAATTCTCCCGTGATGGTCATTTCGAGAATCAGCAACCCTAATATGAACTGAAACCAACGTATTTGATGATTATTTCGTCAATTAATTAATAAATATTTATGAAGAAATAACTGTCGAATAGCCACTCACGGTGGTAGATTCGCAATTTAGATTTCAGCAACTAACCTTTTGTTTTCGAGATGCAACATGCAAACACACACAGACAAACTGCACTTTATAAGCAACCAACATTGATCCAGATCCCCTTGATGTGTAAAAAACAAACTGATAGGTGCATGCGGGCGCCCCTGCTGCATGCGTGGATGCATGCGTGCAAGCATGCGTGCGTGCATGCATTTGTGCGTGTGTATATGTGTGTGTGTGTTTAGGTGGGTGGGTGAATGTGTGAGTGTTGCAGTATATTTATGTTTTAGTTATCTTAATATGTAAGTAGGTATCTCAGATTCTAAAGCTCTCCGGCTATCTGGCTCTATTGTATAGTTTAACTGACTCTATTGTAGAGCATGGGAACGCGAACTTGTAACAAAATTAATTCAAAGTAAATAAGGAGACAACTTTATAACTTGAAAATTGTTTTTGCAAAATGATGTGTTGGTAGAATTAAATTTATTATATTTTTTTATATTCTTCTGAAATTTTGTATATTTGCATGCCAATTAATGGTCTTAGTAGCTGAGTACTTGTTAAAAAATTGATTGTAACAACTGTGAACTCTACTAAAAGCAAATAAATAAACTTGAACTTGAACATTATTAACATTGTTCTTACAGTTCTTGTTCACTTTTCTTTGTTTAAAGTCTAAAAGATAGTTAAATATAATTACAGGTGTAATAAGTATAAAATAGAAAAAGCTTTGACCTATTTGTACGAGTTTCGGATTTTCATTTTGGTAGTCCAGGTCCAAACTCTGTATATATCTTAAAGACCCTGATACACAGGCACATGCAATCAAATTCTCTTCATAAGTATCTGGCCGGTTAATCTCACATAAAAAATAGACCACATTATAAATCAAAAGATCATGTTTTAGTCGCTTATTTGTTCAACCATAATGAACTCAGAAATCTATTAGGAAATGTACGTCATTATACACTTATATTTTAAAAATTACTCGCAATATATCAGTTTTACATTAAAGATAATTAGTATATCCATTTCCTTAATGACTTGTCCATGTTCTATATTATCTATGGTAATTAGAATGAAGGACAGTCTTTAGAATATTTGATAGTGAGGTTTTAATCGGAGTTTGGAAACAAGGCTTATTATATTAATAAATGACAAGGTCTGTGTAATTCTGAAATGATAAGCTGTTATTACTTGTAATTTCATATCAAATGAATGAACGTGATGTTCAGTGACTCTTGTTTTGCTGACTTTGGCTTCTCAGAATGTAATTAATCTTTGGGGGGAGTTTATTTAGCTATAGCCGTCCACGTGAGTTATTAATTATAATTACGGAGCAATTACGTAATCACGCAGCAATAAAAGTCACGGCACATACAAAATCTCGTACAAAAATTAGTATTTCTGTGGCAAAAAAAAGACGAAGGCACTCGAATGCCAATATTCCCGAACGGGGTAAGCAGAGACACGTTGGTACTTATTATGCATGACTAGCCTATATTAGGTCCTATGTGTCAGGCGGCAAATCCATCACCATATCGGGCAACATTATGTTTTTAGATAAACTGAAAAAAATTATAAGAACAACTTGCCCTACGCGAAAATTGAATCCGAAACCTCGTGCATCAAAGTCAGAGACATTAAAAATCATATTCTATAATATTATATTCAGCATTGGCACTTGATGACACTCCCATATACCTATTCATATTTCAATTAAGAAACACGTGCAATTTTTCACATCTGACTTATAATTGAAAATTATTTTTGAAATAGTCAATCGGTTTCGCTTTCTACAGAACCATAGGGGCTTAAGTTACTAATAATATTTTGGTTTGCGGTCGCGATTGCAACCTAATGTGGTTAGACTTATACATCAAAAAAAATTAAAACAAATTGAATTACCAGCGTCTGGTTTTATCCCCACAAAAATGGGAGATTTTAAATGAATACTATACATATTACAATTTATTCGTTCATAGTATAAATTATGTCAAATTATATAAAATGCTCATTTAAAATTAAAATCAATGTCAGAATTATGTAAAATTATAATAAATGTCAAAACAATATAATATGATAAAAAAAATATCACTACACTTTGACACTTTTATCACGCAGTCAAATAAAACCAACGGGGGAAAGTAAATTGGGTTATGGGAAACGGAGACCGGATAGATCACGTCAGAAATAATGTCACGACTCTACAAAAAAAAATTGTCAGAGTGGGAATGGGCGAGACGATTTCATTATCCCGTATCCCGACCATTGAGCATGACAGATAGTTTACGGGACACGGCCTTTTTTCAAAGATATTCTTCTATTTTAATATTACGTCCAATTTTTTTTAGTTTTAAATAGATCAAAATATAGTAAAAATAGATGGCGCTGTGCATTTTTGCATCTCAATTAACTCGGCTTTAATATATAAAGGCCCATAGCCTTTAGCATTCCAATTTTATTTATTGATTTAGATAACTCAAACAATCATATACTTCTCTCAATTTTGGTCCCTGGCCATTGAATAATATAGAGTCCTTTTCTACCAAGTAAGGTAACTAGGATACAACCAAGTGACTATGATAGTATAGTAGTTTGTAAATTAAATATAATATGGTTACGCCCATATCTCCGAAGGGACAGGTCCGTCATATTGAATGCACATATTGAATCCACACATTGAATGCAAGAAAATTATGTATCAACAAAATTAACTGTACCTACATAAACCACTTAACCCTTAACCTTACCTATTATTACCACGAAGCCCTACCTATTCCTGCCGCCATAATGAAATTGTCATCCTCTGGTCTGGAGGGTACGGTAGCCAATGAAATAATATCCCGACAACAGCGACGCGCCTACAACATCTATGATGTCTGAAGGCCACGGTTATCTATTACCATCAGAAAACGAAACCATCAGAATAAAGAAAAGAGCTTTTATAAAACAAAAATAAAAAAAAAACCTTGCCTCGAAGACTATCTGTAACTAAGAAAGTTTTAAAGAAAAATCTATTTGAACATTCCAAGGAATTACACCAGTTTGTTTGATCTATCTATATACAAATCCCTTCCTGTTATTTTGATTTAAATTTATGTTTGTTTATCTGCTTTATGATACGCTTACATCAAGTACAGAGGATTTATAAGAATTCATGTTACATAAACATGCGGATTTGTTTATTTATTATACAATAATTTAAGCAAGGTATTTATGTAGGTGAAAGGGTTTTGTGGACTTTTGAGAGTATTACGGTGAATCAAGTGCTTTGAGGAAATTCATGTTTTATAAACATATTTAACTGTGAATATCCGTACTATATTATAAATGCGAAAGTAACTCTGTCTGTCTGTATGTTACGCTTTCACGCCTAAGCCACTGAACCGATTTTTAAAGAAATTTTGTACAGAGATAGAGTAGACCTTGAGGAAGGACATAGACTACTTTTACGAATACGAATAATACATACGAAGCCACGGGCGGACAGCTAGTAAGTTATATACATAAAAACCTACCTCTTGAATCAGACAACTTTCAAATTGCAGACATTTTTTCGACTTATAATACTAATCGCGTAAAAACATACCCTCTTTTTAATGTAGTCGGTTAAAAAGTAGCTTATGTGCTACTCTATCTCTGTACAAAATTTCATCAAAATCGGCTCAGTGATTTAGGCGTGAAAGTGTAACATACAGACAGACAGCCAGAGTTACTTTCGCATTTATAATATTAGTACGGATATTCTTTTGGAAATATAAATATTGTAAAAGTTCGAAAAGACACATTTTATTGTTATTATTATTATAAGAAACAATTAAAGTGGAAGATTCCTCTAAGCTCTGCATCATTTGTGACATTGCTACGTTGAAACCATTCAGTGTAGCTATGTCACTAACAGGGGTGTGCACTCCATAGAGGCACATAAGCACTGTTTACGTTTTGAGACAGGATATACTCTGATAATATATCTACTTAAACTCCGACATTTCATATCAATCATATAATCTATGAAATTAAAAAAAAAGCTAAATATCTATAAAAGAATTTTTTTTTGTAACTGAGTACTCCGTTGCATACCCACACACACACTCACAAAATCCTGTGCATGCCACTGGTCACAAATGATGTCGAAGCAACAATGACGAATGCAATAATTATAAAAACAATAGATTTTTATAGATTAAGTTCACAGCTAGTTTTAAAATAAAAAATCATTTTATAACACATTATAATCATTTTTTTCAAATTTATAAATGTGTACAAACAAAATAGAACTTATTTACAGTAATTAGTTACACAGTACCTTAGTTCTATTACATTAATAGAACTAGAGGACCTAAAGTTTACCTGGTGCACTTGTGTGTTGCTCGGCACTGGGGGTAAATTGGTGGGTGGTGAGTTATCAGGCGAGTCAGGGAGTATGTTGGCGGGACTGTAGTAATTCATTGGCACATATTCACCCATCATAACCTGTGCATGATATGAAATTATAATAAAAACTATAACTTTAAAATTACAAATAAGTAATAAAATGTTGTAAAGAAGTATATTTAGTTTTAGATTTAATCTGCCTTAAAATAGTTTTCTCTTTTAAATTTTTTTTTTCAAATTTCGAAACATAATAACTATCTTTGCAAAACAAAACTCAATGGATTTTGTCAGGAGTGAAGAAACTAATAAACATAAGAAAAAAATTAAACTAATCAATATCCTTTAAAAATAAAATTGAAGGGTCTGTTTACAAACCAAAAAGAACAACATTTGCTGCGTTGGCACAAAGTTAGTACAGGAAATATAATATTTGAAATCTTAAATATATAACAAATAACATAACAAGAAAAATTAATTCTTTAAGTTTAATTGATTTCATTAAGCCAAAAACTTTAAAAATGAATGAAATTACAAATACAATAGATTTTTAGATATTTTTTATTAATTTTAACAAGTGCATTTTATAAAATAATATATTATTGGTTTTTTTTAAAAATTACATTACCCATTAGGCCTAAACTCCAGCCACAGAACACATTAGGACTAATGCACCCACAACATCTATGGTGTTTATAGGCCACAGTGATATCCATCCATAAAAAAAACCATTATTAAATCACTATTTTCTAAGGAACTTATATTAAAATAAAACCCACAAATTGCAAGTGGGACCCGCACTCGAAGGATTCTGTACCGTTTACTTGTAAAAATGGCAAAAAAAATACATCTGTTGTATGGGAAGACTCTTTAAATATTTATTTCTAACTGTTTTCAGTGTTATATAGTGGCAACATAAATTCATAGTTTGTGAAAATTTCAACTCTCTCTATCATAGTTCACAAGATGCAGTCTGGTGACAAACAGACGGGAAGCGGAATCTTAGTAATATGGTATAGTCATTTGCAATAACAATCCACAACAAACACAAATATTTGCATTCTATTTACAGCCAAATATTTAAAAACAAGAAAATCTGTAAAAATTTAAATAATTGCTCCAAAACAATATATTATATATTAACATAACTTGTATATAGGTATGTGAAACATTTGTGACATGAAATTAAATAACAATATTTAAGTCATGTTTATGTGGTTCACACAAAGAGAAACTGCACTTTTAGTGTTATTAATAAGAGACATTGATTTGTTTTACAAGGGATGAAAACAATAGTATCATTAGAACCTTAGTAATATTTTTGTAAATTCGAAATTTCATGAATTAAAACAAGTTCATATCACATTTTAAGTCAAAATTAAAAAACCACAAAGAATTTCAGATGAAATACAGTTTTGATTATATAAGGATAATTACCTTTTTAGGCGCAGTAGGAGAAGACTCAAGACTGAGTTTTCCAAGGGCTTGGTTGAGAGACCTAGTGGGCGTTGATGTTGAACGGTTCTGAAATAAATCGTTTATAAATATTTGTTTCTTATTATAATAATAAAACTTCCAAAATGAACCTTACCATATATGTAGCCAACTTAGATTCTTGTGGCAATCCATTTGGTGGTGAATATTGTAAAAAAATGGAAGGATCCATCTTTGAGTCTACGGCGCAGCCACCTAACGATTAAATGAAAAAAAATTAACAAAGATTATTGATGGGTTCAAACGAAATGGGAAATTATGACGCGTAACTATCACTCACCTGACAATTTACAAAACTAAAATTTCATCTTGATCTTAATTACCCTTGTTGTATACGTCTGCACATTATAATAAACAGAGGACATCTCGCATAGTAAATAAAGGTATCAAGCTTTTTAGTCGGAGAACAATAAATTATACTTGACACATACGTCTTTCTTTATGAACTTAACTCATTGTATTTGAAAAAACATAGACGCGATTCATTTAATTGTAATCAATTTCGAAATGTATTAAGAGCGTATCTAAATATAACTAAATAATTCGAAAAATGGGAGACACCAAGTCCATTTTCTTTTACTGATGACTATAGATAAAATTGTATACGTGTTGTACACGAGCCATAGTCAATTATGTGTACCAAACCAAAGAGTATAATAACACTTATTGATGTATGTACAGTCAAAGATAGATAAAATAAAGCCAACCGCAATCTCACTCGAGACTTTTCACTTATACCTTTCAAATGTTAAACATATCTTTCTCATAGGGCCGGTTAACTTTATTCGAGTAAGGTAACAATTTTAAAATAGAAACTACTAGGACAGTATATTCCTAAATTATAATAATATTCTTTAAAAATTTATAAGACATTGATTTATTAGCCGATAATGAGTAAGAAATTGATTATTTATATATCTTTTGAAAGTCTGCTTTTACAAAAATTATTTTATTGCGCCAACATGTTCTACCCATAGATTTAGGATGTACAAGACTATACAAAGTCAGATAGAAAACGAAACAAAAAACATATACCTATGTACATGGACGTAATATGCCTAATTGCCTACATGCCTACATGTGAGTAAATTGATTAAATGCGCTTTATAACAGTTATTCCAATTCATCGTTTAAAGCAGAATTATTTTAATTTTATAAACAAACACTTCAATTTTATTAATATGAACCGATTCGCGGAAATATTAATATACATTCAATTCAATTTCATGTATTTTATTTATTATAATAATTTGCCTAAACAGCCACTTTTGACATTTATCGGATATCGATATTCGTAAAATCATCACTTTGTCAAGCCCTAGCGTAAATAAACAATTTACTATTTTACTTGACATCTTTGCAAATTCTCTTTAAATCTACGAAACATATGTATATAAAACAACAAAATTAAATTTACTATTATATAGAAACCCTTTTTCTGACCAGATTAATAGCAACAAATTTGAAAAAAACACAGATTAAATACCTACTTAAATATATTTATCTGTGTAAAGTGTTTTTATCGATTACTACCTACGTTTTGCAACATCACGTGTAACTACAGAACATGACACTATAATTGCACATATTTCTTTACTCTATTTAAATCGTAAGATTATTAAAAAATTCACAAAAAAACAAAGCTTTTCAGAGGCTATGAGCTCTTACTTACTTAATCATTAGCATACCGCTTCTTAATTCGCTATCTCTTTTTGTTTTAGGCGGTTTTTATGTGAAAAGCTCCCACGCTTCGAGGATCTTTTCATCCTAAATCTATGTAACAGTTCTAATATTGCTAACTCCGGTAAGCTATGGTCCGGGTCCTATGTGCAGAATTGACTATCTGCCTTTTTACCAGGCAGGTCGTGACCTTTTACGAGCGTAGGTTAACGAGGTCATTTCTAACAAGATCACTGGTAGAGTAGTGCTGTGCATTAACTCGCCCGGGTATCCACCGCCTTACCTAATCTTACCGGCATAATGACAATGTCATGTTCCGGTCCGGAGGGTAGGGAAGCCGGTAAGACTTGCAAATCTGACCTGCACAACTATGGTGTCTGTAGGCCACGGTTATCTCTTACCATCAGCGGGGCTATTGTGTATCTTTTTGACAGTTGAAAGCTATTAACTCCGAGCCCGAGTTTTCGTATATTCACTGTCAAATAGCATGTTTCGTATTGTCTAACTCCAGCCAACAACTACTATGACGTCACGAGAATAATTAGACAACACGAAACACGCCATTTGACAGTGAATATACGAAAATGCGGGCTCGGAGTTCGTATCTTTTAACTGTCAAAAAGATACACAATAGCCCCGCTGGACTACTGTGAAGACTACTGTGAAGTCTTACATGGGAAAGTTTTTACACACCACTCACTCTGTAGAATAGAGCATCTGCCGCCATACCAAGCAGCTCGTAAGAGGCGAGCATAAGTCAACATGAACACTGGCGGTAGAGTACTGTGCAGCAATTCGCTCGGGTAAGGATCCACCGCCTCGCCTGTTCCTACCGCCGTAATAGATTTGCCGGTCCGGAAGGTAGGGTAGCCGGTAGACTTGCACGTAAAGACAGCCCGACCACAAAAAGCGATGCACCTACAACATCTATGGTGCATAAAGGCCATTGTAATCTCTTACCATCAGGACACCCGTGTTCTTGATCGCTGTCTTATCCCATACAAAAATTGTTTCTTGATTAATAACTTTGACCACTTATTAACCAAACCCACACAACCGTACACATACAACGTGTTTGTATATAAAAACGAGGTTGTATAGACTGAGACCTTTGTCTTTTCCTAAACGGGATAAATATAAAAATAGAACAATAACAACAACACAATTTACTATTTAGAGGTAGATATTATTAACAGGCCCCATATATATTTATGACGTTGAACCTACTACAATAACCTTTACGTCCATACGCAATGTGATACACAATACTTAGGCTCGGTGCACAAGAATTCTTTTAGTAATATCCTCTGGCTTGATAAATTAATATTCAAATATTCAACGTTGGGATTCTTTAAAATTAAATAGGTATATAATATAAAAAAATGTGCGCGCAATATGGATAAATACCTTATAACCTAGGTGGCCTTTCAGTACGCGCTTCGGACTTCCATTTCAGTAGTCCAAGTCCAGCCATGTACCAATAAGTTTTTATCACGACTCGCGAACGCGGACGTTGATTAACTTAAGCACATTTTATGAAGAAAATTATCTTGAGGAAACCCATGATTTGTGACTAAAATGGCGATTGGCGACAACTTGCGACCGGTCACATAATGGGACGTAAAATCGTCTGGTAATCGTGGGTGCATATGTATCTCTGTCTATCTTATCTTTTTCATAGGTTTCTTACGGATTTGGGCGTAACGATATTTATTTATTTATTTGCTAAATACTAATATTTATAAAAAAATTGAGGCCGCCCCCGACATCGTCCGCGTACAATAATCTGCACCATTTTGTGCCTCGTGATTCCCGTGGATCTCCCGATCTCTCGGGAACTCCGGGATAAAAAGTAGCCTATAAGTTATTCTAGGTCTTCAGCTCCCTACATACCAAATTTCATCGGAATCGGTTCAGTAGTATTCGAGTGGAAGAGTAACAAACATCGATATATATATATACTCACAAACTTTCGCATTTATAATATTAGTAGAATTAACGGTGGGCAATAATAATGTCGTGGTGTTGTCTACAAATCCGGGCGGGTCATTCTACTTTTGTTCACAGTGGTGGTGACAAATAAATCTATACTTGCTTTTAAAGAACTGCCAACAGTGTCAACGTTGGATAAACGAAATTGCATCGTCTTAAGGCGAACCCTCAGAAAGTTTCCCATCCTTCTAAATCCTTTGTTAGATGTCAGATGTCTATTTTAGTTGATATTGGGCTATCTAATCTAGGGGATTTGACAAGGGCGCCAGTTTTCACATAGAGCCACTGCCATAATATGATCTCTACAACTCAGAAGAACCTAGATTACGTCGAACTCTCGTACACGACATTCGTCACCGTAAGAGCACTCAGAAAATATACTTGGTCTACTGGAATGAAAATCCGAAGCGCCAACCACTAGGCTACTGAGGCTCTAAAGGTTCTTTATTATTTCTCCTCGTGTTGGTCCAGATATTCTGTGTAGAATAGATCCTTCCTACCAGGTATAGGTTATCAAGGTCATTGCTAACAAGAACTTTAACAAACCGCCTTACCTATTCCTACCGCCATAATGACAATGTCATGTTCCAGTCCGGAGGGTAGAGAAGACTTGCACACCAGGTCTTAGACCCCAGCTATAGGACAGCGACGAC
>DVZL01004199.1:0-13151 GCA_018236625.1 Lasaia peninsularis | reverse complement strand
AAAAATAAAAATAAATTTAGACCCACTTTTCTTTCATTTTCTTGGTCGGGCTTAGAACTTTTGGATCCACCCTCGTAACAAACATGATAATAACAATTAAAGTTATGTTAAAAATATTGATAAACTCCGTTTGCTTGTTTTCCAAAGGACGAATACGCAGATTTTTTTTCACTTAAGCAATCTAGTTTCAGAACTCGTATTACATCAAGACCTTGGCCTAGAAAATTTTAAGAGAATATTTAATTTTATTAGTTGGTACTTGGTACCACATTTTTAAATACCTACCAATTATTTGATTTATCATAAAACCTTACCCTTGTCTTCAATTGCCATTTTATCAAGTTTTGTCTTATCAGTGGAACTACAACCAGATACTGGCACATGATATCGGAGTTTTGTTGTTGTGAAACATAACAAAGAGAATTAACACTCGAGTGTGTCCAATGACCTCAAGCACAGACTTAGAATTTATTAATCTTGACTAACTGTTGCAAATTGCTTCTCTTTTTCCTAATAGCTGATAACAACTAAAATAAAAAATATGCAATCAAGGGTCCACAAATACAAAGCCACCTTATAGAGTAAATTCCCCGCCATATCGGGCTCAAATCCGGGGTTCCCTAATGACGTTTTCCTTTACCGTAAGAGCACTCAGAAAATGTAATTGGTACATGGCTTTGGCATGGTGTTCGAACCTGAACTACAGAAAATTGAAATGGAAGTCCGAAGCGCGTACCACTAGAGGCCATTAGTTAATGTATCTGACAAATACCTGCTAACCAGATAATCATATTAAGAAAGAAACCCTGACCTTCCAACTGCAATTAGTGAATGCGAGATCGTAAACAGATATTCAGATAAATTTTGAACTCTATTACAATATTTAAAGGAATTATTTTCACGAGCCATATTTTAAGCAACATAGCACAGTTGCGCAAAATAAATATTTTATGTTGAGAGTTTCTTCGATGTATCTTACTTTTCTGCATAATATGTCGCTTGTCAGCACGAATGCTGTAAATAAATAGTACTTTCATGCCCATTATCATCGAAGGGGTAGACGGAGGCGTGCTAGTATATCCACAACTCGTAAGCCCAGTAGATATACTAGAACACCCACGATTAGCCAAGGTACTTGTATGGGCCGTGTAGAGTCCGTACTCCATGCGTACAGCAAGTTGCTGCACAGCTCTCTACCATTAGAGCCTAGAGGTATTGTTTGCATTCCTCTTACTAGCTGCCGGACAGGATGGCGGTTGATCTGTTCCACACAGGAAACTGGCCAACACGGGGAATCATTTTTATCTTTTTTGTAGTACTTCTTCATAATAAATCTATGTGTGTATGTAAAAATGAATATTTGTCATCGACGAAATCAAAAACCTCACTAAATAATTTATCATATACTAATATTATAAATGGGAAAGTGTTTGTCTGTCTTTCATGGCAAAGTAGAGCGAAGAATTGACGTGATTTTTTTCAGTGGAGATAATTAAAGTGATGGAGAGTAACATATTAGGCTACCTTTTGTCTCTTTCTAACCCCCTAAAATAGGGGGTGGAAGTTTGTATGGAGCGTTCCGCAATTTTCGAAGTAGAAAGTTCAAAATTAGTATGTGGTCTAACAAAAAAAACTTGTTGGGCTTGACTGTATTTATAAAAAGTTTCTTATTGTATACTAAGCTAATACTTGGCGCTTGGTGAAAATTCATTTTACGTGATTAAATTCTTCCGAAAGCCGACATCTTCAGGGCTATGTTATTATAATATAGCCCTGAAGATGCTGTAATAAAGCGAAACCGGTCGGCTATTATATAAAAAAAAATTTAGTGAAATAGTGCCAGTGTTCATTAAAATTTAATCACATAAAAGTTTCTTACGTTATATTTTTAGCTAAACAGGTTTCTCAGTGCTATTCTCATTAATTGCTTTCATTTGATGTCCATTTTGTAGGAGTTTATCAAAAACTAGCTATGCCCGCGACTTCGTCCGCGTTTTTATTTAGTTATTTTATATTATATATTTCTAAATTAAAAGTAGCCTAAGACGTTCCTTATTAAATTAGCTGTCTGCCAGGAAAAATCCTATCAAAATCGGTCCCGCAGATTCAGAGATTAGCTGGTACAAACAGACAGACAGACAAAAATTCTAAAAATTGTTGTTTTCGTATATATACGTTGTAAACACACATATGCATTTAGTAAAAAGCATTTATTTGTATGTGTAGATGATATGTTGTCAGAGTTCACATAAATAATTCGTCCATCATTTGCGTGTGCAACCTTATTACATTTAGAATGACATCATTTAACTATTCGATCAGTCTTCTAAAACCACTTATTTGATACCCTACCTATGAGAGTGCGTCAAAAATGACTAGTAAGCAATCTTGGGTGGTCCACCATGTTGGATTCAGAATGAGTTTACCACGTATTTTTATTCAAACTAAACGCGCTTAGGTACAAGATTTCAGTCTAATCGGTTGAAATTAAAATTAAACATTATTTCGTAAGTTCGACCAAAGTAATATTAATATTTAAATCATTAAATAAATTTTTGCAAAATAACTTATAATTTAAATTTATTATGGTCGAACTTCGGCCACCGGACGACCACTAGTATGAATAATATATCTATCTATACATAATATAATCAAAACTTAGGAGAGTGAACGTACCTAACATTAAAGATATTTAATAAAATAATGAAAATAGACATGAGTAACTAAAAACGGGCAGCAAAACAGATTTTTATTTTTTTTAGAATTTTTATGTCTTTAATCCGGCCGCGATTCACGTTAAAATTCACTAAACTGATCGTGACCAAATCTGCCTAGCGGGTAGCCTATGTTCTGAGATAGATTAAAGACTACCTTTTTTCCCGATTACTAAAGGGGATTCCATGAGAGAGGGGATAAAGTCAAAATCTAAATTTGGCTATAATTCATGAAAGTTCAGACCGATTTCATCTTGGACGAAATCACGGGTGCAGCTTGTAACAGAATAAAAATAAACATCCAGACTTGGATATACACACTTATACGTATTTCTGCCGTCATAGTGACATTGTCGTGTTCCAGCCCGGAGGGTAGGGTAAACGGTACACTTGGACATACCATCTAACAGCCCGACCACAGACAGTGACCAACAACATCTATAGTGTCTATAGGCCACGGTTGTCTCTTACCACCAGGAGACCCGTGAGCTTGTTCGCTGTCTTATCCCATAAAAAATACCAAAAATGCTTGCGTCCGCCTAAAATGGAACTCTAACCTTGCGGGGATGGTCGGTGACGTCAGAAAGATACCCTAGACCAATGAGGCAATCAAATTGCCACAAATAAAATTTTAAGAAACATCAAATCGTTGTTCATGGCCAGTATATAAACACCTTTGGACAGCCTCCTTGGTCAAGGTGTTAGATTACAACATCACCGATCAACTAAGAGGCTCAGGTTCAATTCGACGGGGACAGTCATGTTTTTAATCAATATAACAGACGGCTGATGTTTATTTAATTTATTCTGGTGTCAACTTTATTTCTATGTAACTATTTTATTGACCAACATCTATAAACATAACCCAAACCCATATCATAAGTAAAACCCAAAGTAAGCAAATTATATGCTTGTGTTAAAGCATATGTATAATTTGCATACTTTGGGGTTCGATCAACTGTATTTTGTCCAGAGATATTTATTTTCCTTGTTCTCTAAGAGAGTTCTGTATACAAAGGGTAAAAACGAAACGGTTTTACTAAGACTGCGCTGTCCGTCTGTTTAAGCTGTATCTCATAAACTGTGATAGCTAGGAAGTTGAAAAACAGAATAAAGTTGATATACAAAGGGGGCTCCGAAACAAAAAACGTGATTTTCGTAGATTTTACAGATAACGGTACGGAACCCATCATATGCAAGTCATACTCGAACTAAGCCGGTTTTATTCAATTATTTCTAGCTTCGTTTAGCTCCTAACTAATCTCTTGGTCTATATTACTCAATCATATTGTTGACTGCTACGTTGTTGGAAGTGCAAGCGGTTGTGAATGTAGTTAACCTTGATATTTATCAACTGCTACGTTTTCTTCGATTTTGGGTAATGCTTACCCAATTTTTTTGTTAAAAATCTTTTATTGTTGGCTAAATATCCTTGAAATATATTCGGAAATATAAAACCTTAAAAACATTAAATGACAAACAAAACATATAATATATGTTTTGGCGGCGTCTATGCGGGAAACGAGAGGTAACTTGCAGGGACTGCTGGCCTTCTGGAAAGAGCTGGGATGGCTGGAGTAAGGTTCAATGTCGCAGACGCACAATGGCTGTTTGTAAGCTAAGTGCGATCGACTGCCCGCGAACAAAAAAAAAACATATAATTTGCCCACAGAGTATGTATGCGTTTGTTACACGTATACATACTCTGTGGCCAAATTGTTTATTTGTGCCAAATGCACGTTAGTGTGTGTAATATTATATTTACTGATTTGTTATACTTGATAAGAATTATTAATTATTAAAAAACATTAGCGTTCTTCACTTCTCCTACACATACACAATAAGTGTACCAAATATAATACTCCTCCGTTCGCACAATTTTCTTAAAAAAGTTCAAAGTTTTTGCTTCACGGATGAATATAATGAATAATGATAAATGAAATGAATAAGTAAACCTTTATTCGGATAGAAAATAAAATTGTACATTTTGTTCTCTTCCACAAAAACAAGAGACAAGAGTACCTATTCACTTTTAAAAATATTTTTTGATGTTGTTTTTTTTTACTTTTGTAGATCCGTTTCCTACAAAAGTCCTCCTCAAAGCTCCTTCACTCTGGTCTCTCTCCAGCCACCTCTACTCCACGTTACGGAATCCCACTAATATTATAAATACGAAAGTTTGTGAATATGGAGGTTTTTTTTTCACGAAAAAACTGCTAGACTGATTCGGATGAAATTTTACTATTATATAGCTTATACACGAGAATAACACATAAGCTACTTTTTAACCGACTACATCAAAAAGATGGTATGTTATTACGCAATAAGTATTACAGGTCGGAAAAAAATCTGCCCTTTGGTAAATAACGCGAGCGAAGTCGCGGGCCGAAAGCCAGTTCACATACACAAACAATAATGTTTTGGCTTATTTAGTTAATCGATTAAAAGTAGAACACAAATTAGTCGCAAATTACAATAGCTAATTGAGGTCGCCACGAACGACATGAATTCAAATCACGGTTTTTGTTCAGACGTGACCAATTTTGATAAAAAGTTAAAATCAGCAATTCAAGATCAGACTACGACCGGTCATTGTCACTTGTCTCTATCAACTGCACTTGATGTTTGTATTTCTGCTTTTAGCTAGGTTCGGTCGTCGGTCAGTGGTAGTAAAAGTTAGTAAGGGCGTCGGTCGTCGCATCCTCGGTAATATAAGGGTACAATCCAAAAAAGTGGTCTTTTTTGTGAGTGACGCCTAAACTACTGATCAGATTGTGATGAAATTTGGTACCTTGTTGACCTTAAGGAAGAACATAGGCTACCTTTTACTGCAAAAATGGGGGGGGGAGGGGATGAATATTTGTAGGGAAATCTTTTGATGACATATATCTACATATAAAAACGATTCGTTTTCATTTTACAATTGCCTAGATTTTGTTTGTATGATAGTCACACGCGGGCGAAGCCGCGCGCTTTAGCTAGCATTCTATATTATTCATAATGTTGTGAATGTTGTAACTTCCACCTATTCATATTTTAAACTAGCTGTGCCCGCGATTTCGTCCGCGTTTTTATTTACCTAATACATTTCTATAGTAACAATAGCCTAAGCCGTTCCTTACTACATCTGTCTGCCAGTGAAAGTCCCATTAAAATCGGTCCAGCCGTTTCAAAACTTAGCGGGTACAAACAGACAGACTGATAAAAGTTCTAAAGAATGTTGTTTTGGTATAAACATAATAAATATATACGGGGTCCACCCATACAATAAAAGCGTTTTTTTTTGCCGTTGTGGTACGGAGTAAAATGATACAGAACCCTTCGAGCGCTAGTCCGATTCGCAGTTGGCACGGTATATTTTTTATTTATAAGTAAAGTATGCCCGATGTTGTGCCATGAGACACCGAGTGACTAAAGAATATTATCCTAATGTATAGATAAAAAATATTTTTCAAAATAAAATCTCTTTATTTTATTAGTTAAATCATAAGTTAGATAAATGTTTGTTTAGAAAAGTGCGAATGGTGTCGCAATCGTTTTACTTTCGTCATTTCCTGAGCGGCTGCCGGCTTGTTTGCTCCTACTAGCCTCAATACATATAATTGACCATTTTATGTATATATACTGTATTTATTATATTAGGTGCCATATGGTCTGTAGGGAAGAAACCTAAGAGTTGAGGTCACATAGATATTACTATTATCTATGGGATCTATAGACTATTGTTGTCTCTTAACATCAGCCGAGTCATGTGTTTGTTCGATGTTTTAATAAAAATACTGCAACCACAGCTTTTTTATGTTTCTTTATTTCATTTATGTAAGGCATGTATGTCAAGGGCCACAGTAGTTAACATTGATTAGTGACGGAATGTTATGATTTATACAACGTTAGTTCACCTTACATGAATGCATTATAAGTCGTATCTAACTAGCCGTGTCCGCGACTTCGTCCGTGTTTTTGTTTAACTACTTTATTTTATAAATTCCTAAAATAAAAGTAGCCTAAGCAGTTCCTTATTAAATTAGCTGTCTGCCAATGAAAGTTCCATCAAAATCTGTCCAGTTGTTTTAGAGATTAGCAGGTACAAACAGACAGACAAAAATCCTAAAAAATACTATTTTGGTATATGTACACACACCGGCAAAATTAGGGGAACACAAACAAAAGGTTGATTTTTTTAATACTTTTGAGTATTTCGACAAGTTGTTATTATTTGTGTATTGATACCCTCTCTAGAAATCATGTTAAGTGCAAACTTGACATTTACAGCATAACTCATAAACGTAGGTACATTATATGCATTTAGTAAAAAGCGGTTATTATGGCATTTAGTAAATATTACATACATACACTAGAATTTCATGTTATACTGAAATATTTTATCATATCACAATTTCTGTTAATAGTAAAATATGTTCTTTAACTACCGTGGTCACGACAGTTTACTGTGTACCTACTCCTGCCATCTGACCTCTGCAGCCCTGAAGAGAAACCAGTCCTTATACTAGATTATGTAGAATTCTAATAAACAAATTCTGGTTTACTCACGACGTTTCCGTCACCGTAAGTGCACTTAGAAAATGTACTCAAGGTAGAATAATAATAATAAATTAAAAACAAAAAAAACTTTTAAGATAAAGCTTTTATTATTTTTCGAGTTGCTCTCAACGAGCCCTTTCATTTGATAGCCATATTGTAGAAGCGCTTTAAATACAAGTAACTATTATGCCATCTTGATTGGTCTTCCATATTGGATTTAGAATGATGTCATGTACCTTATCGTGCATTGTCATCCAAACTAAACGTGTATATAAAATTTCGTCTTAATCGGTTGAAGATATCTACTTAAAAATTGAATTCTAAGATTCCACCCGAACATACTTACATATATACAATGTAAGTTATATGAAAGCTTTCAAAAATTATAGTACATGGCGGGGTTTGAATCTGGACTACCAGAATGGAAGTCCGAAGCGCTTATTAAACCGTCCAAACTCTTGTGTGTTCCACACACATGTAACGATTTTGATGATTTCGTTTTGTCAATATTCTTAAGCTATATGGCTCTTTGTAGTCGTATATTTCAAATGCTTTGTAAATATTTATTCCGTCCGAGATGATCTCACCTGACTTGCATGGCTCACCTAATGCATTGAGTCATTTTATCATCAAAATTGGCTTTATTAAAATAAATCAAACCGTCACGCCTATTTTGGTAGGTAGAGGCCCAAGATTAAGCGACGTTATTAGGTATGAAAACTCATAGAATATAGTTTCTCTACCTGGAAATCGAGCCTGGGACCTCGTGCACCAAAGTCCTTTAAATAATGCAAATGAAGCTGCTGGAAAATATTAGTATACAAAAAAAGTAAAAGAAGTTAGAATGGCTTGGTCGGGAAATTGGGTGCCATAAAAAGCAGGAAATCCGGGTTCAAATCTCGGTCCGATATCTTTTATTTCTTATAAGTAAATATAATTCCAAAAAAAAGCTCGGTCACCTAGGTGCTACTACTAACTAACAAACAGACGAATTGAGAACCTCCTTTTTGAAGTCTGTTAAAAATATATCCCAGCCATTGAATAACAACGTTGGTTTGGACGCACCGAGCTGAGTTCATTGACAGTTTTACTCTGACCTTGCTCCTTTTCCTCGTCAAATCCATTCGTTGTAGATTTTATGGCATATGTCTAAGGTCGCGGTTGTGAAAACAGACTATTATGTGTAATTAAATATGACCAAGAGCATTGCATCATTTATATGAGCAAGCTTAAGCTGCTTCAGACTTGTGACCAATATTGGATAAGTTTCCTACAAAATACTAATTAATTTATTTATTTATTTATATTGGATCACCAACATAAGATACAGCGATTTACATTTTTTCACACTTTCCCAAAGAGTAGAATAATATAATATGTATAGTAGAGACACTTTCCTCTACTAATGATTTAATTTAAAGGCATGACTTATACATACATATAAAGTTATTTATATATACATCATGAAACATTAGCAGGGCTAGGATGCGCTCATCAACATACCTCATAATTTTTTTCACGTCACAAAGATACGCCACGTTAGATTATAGTCAACTACTTTCCGCCCCCGGTTTCACCCGCGTGATGTAATCAGTTTACAAGTAATCTGTTGTTTTGATGTATAAGCTATGACACTGTAAAACTTTGTCAAAATACTTTCAGTAGTTGTAAGAAAAAGGGTAACAGTCACACTCACAAATGGTCGCATTTATAAAATTAGTAGGATTTATCTTCCGCCTTTTCTTGGCCGTCCCGTTCGTCGAGGGGTAATACGCCTCACACCACCGACCAAAGGCGGGGCCCGGGTTTGATTCCCCACTGAGGCAGCCATTTGTGTGATCAATATTTCTGGGTGTTTATTAAATTTATTTTGGTATTCATTGAAGTGTTAGTACCGTTGATAAAAACCCATAACACAAGCAATATACTTACTTTGAGGTTAGAGCAATTTGTCTAATTTGTCCAGAGATGTTAATTTATTTTATTACTAGCTGTGTTCGCGACTTCGTTCGCGTTTTTATTTAATTATTTTATTGTATATATATTTCTAAAATAAAATCCAAAACTAAAAAAGCCTAAGCTGTTCCTTACTTCATATATTACATTGGATGTCTGTCAGTGAAAGTCCCGTCAAAATCGTTTTAGCCATTTCAGAGATTAGTAAAAAATATTATTTTAATATACATATGTACCTATTCACATATTATGTACTTTGTAAAAATACATATGCATTTTTTAAAAAGCGGTTATTTTAATATTACATTCATACACTCCAATTTTATTTATTTTTATAGATGACCGTATAACATTTCTTTCCAGACGACTATTACAGTAGGTACCAATTTCTCTTGTCATTAGTATTGTTTATTGAAAGCCACTAAGTTCCTACCAGAAATGGCCTCAAAATCTGGTGTTTAAGCTAATTGTAATCCTAACATTTATTTGCAATCTAAACGTGTGTAACTGTCCCAAACCTACTTAATCACAGAACCGTGGAGCAGATAGAATTTTCTAGCATTTCACTGACATTAGATATTATAACATCTTATCACATATTAAAATCTATAAAATCTCACATATTTTTTCATAGAGCATTAGAAAGAAGTAGCCATTGGAAAAATCTATCTGCCACAGTCAGACAGATCGTAGAAAAAGTAGGTACTTATTACTCGCAACTCTGTTATTTAAATGATATAATAATAGAATATGTTTAGTTCTATATTTTTATATTGGCTAATAATACCTATGTAAAGTTGCACCTTCCTGAAAATAATCCTAGTGGCGCCCATGCCAACACTTCAAGTGGGAGCTGGGTAACACAGTAATACTCCTCCAGTAATCAGAACGTAGCAGCAAGTAGAGGTTAAGACGTAACAATAAGACCTTAGAATATTACTTCTCCAGATACCATTAACTAATGCACCCTGCTAAAGATACGAGTCCTTTAGCCATTTCGAAAAATATTTTGACGTACAATGACGTACGCTTGTGTCAATTTTTAGGGTTTCGTAACCAAAGGGTAAAAACGTGACCATGTTACTACAGACTGTCTGTCCGTCTGTCTATCCAACTGGTGAGTAAGGTTAGTTCCATATCCCAAGTTTAAACTAGTTTAAGTATAAAACTATTTGGACCCGCTAATTTCTGAAACGGTTAGACCGATTTTGACGGGACTTTCATTGGCAGCCAGTTGAATTAGTAAGTAATGGCTTAGGCTGCAGTTAGACGAGACGAAAATTTTCTTACGATCACAGCTAACCTATAATAAAGATCGCATGTTAACGAACCTTAACACAAACAGCCGACCGTGGTCTTTGTCTATCCGTCCGCCCTACAAATGTCAATAATTAGATTCGTATCCATAGTGTGACCATTTTCCTAGTGCACTGGCACTGATAAAGGCGTGTCACGTAATCCGGAAGATCTCGTCTCCAATGTCAAACATGCGGTTGAGTTAAGCATTTCAACACGAGAATTCTTGACATTGATACCTTAGAAATTAGAACCAAGATGTCGAACATATTTTAAACATATAATCATAATTATAAAGTGTCTGGTGCGAGTAAAGTACAGTCAATAGCTAACCAGTTCAACAAATATCTACGCAGAACTAGTAATCCAATTATGGTACTAGCCTAATAGCCTTACCGTATATTATTAAATAATATCTGTCTATTTTTGGATAGCCAACTAGTGATTTCATTGATGAATATCCATAAAGACATAGATAGAATTATAGCATAGAAGCTAGGCTTTTAACTGTATTTCGGTAAAAAAACAATCTTATTTCATCATTAAATATTATATTAAAAATCACGCATTTAAGAATTTCAAGTCTAAATTAATTATCTGTTTTGATGTTTTGTCTGTCATGGGTCAAAGTAACAGATAGCAATGACAGAGAACAACGTTTATTACCTGTGATATAACACGATAATTTCTCCCAATTACAGAGAGGGAGAGTATATTTTTTTGTAAAATATGTGTTCGCCATCCATCATGTCTCCTATTCAAATAGGTAAACAATGGTAGCAAACTCTTTGTGATAGTCAGCTAGAATTTCGCACATGAGGCTGACTACCAAAATGTAAGATAATCTCTTAATTTGTATGCTTTGATCAGTCATAGTTTTGATTGGTATTCTGGAAGCGTAGTTACCGGTTAATGCATTATTAATGAGAGTACATTACACTATTTTGGCTTTGTTCCGATTACGTATGCCAACCGGTTAAATCAGTTTAATTCCCGACACAAAAGACGAGCAGCGCGACCGTGACCCCTAACTAGGTAGTAGAGTTCTGCGACACGGATGGCTCGCTCAGTTTGGCATCCACGGCTTTTTTTAACACGAGGAAACACCAATGAGTATCTCTTAGGTGGGTATAACGAGAAAATCCGACTCTCATAGGAATACCTAAAGCCCATAAAGATTTTTTTGTTTTCATTTTGGCTTAAGGGTTCAGAGCCCATTTTAGCACAGCCTTTAGGACTGCAGTCCGTTTGTGTCGATAGTTTAAAGATCATAGCTCACTTATACGCCTCTGCTCCAATACCGCTCCCACCCAACACCGCCCAAAACTTGGTGGTCCGCGAGGTGCCAGCTACCAGTCGCCGCGGAGACAGCTAGCAGACGCCCAGCGGTCCACGCGGCGACAGCTAGCAGACGTCCAGCGGTCCACGCGGCGACAGCTAGCAGACGCCCAGCCCGACCGCTATCACTTGATATCCGCTCCGCGCAATCATTGCGGCGACTGCTAGAAGTCAGCGCGCAGACGCCGCGGCGACCGCGAGGCATCAACTACCGAGCAGTCAGATAGCTCATAGCGGACAGCTTGCAGACGCCGATCAGGCCGCTAAATTATGTTGCCATTATAAACTATATCGCAAGACTACGCCTTAAAGCTTATATTTGAATATATTTTTAGGCGAGGCGTAGCAAGAAAGTTTATGTGTACTATGACTTTACGCGTAGATACCCCGTAGTCCGTTGGGTGTGTGAAATCAGTTTGTGTGCGTGCGACGTTGACCCTACTATTGGTGTGCGTTACCCCAGCAAGAAAATATCACCTAGAGTGATGTGAGTGGGACAGATAATTAGTGCTCAATGTGCTGTAAATGTGCGCTGAATAAAAAAAATGTGCGTGTTGTCGTTTTGGAAATAAAGGGAAAAAACGATTCCTGCTGGGGTGACGTTGCTCCAGCAAGAAAATTCTAAACGAGTTGTCAGAGAGTTAAAAATTGTGCATGAGTAGAGCTTATATTTGCGTAAATTTGTGCGCCAAAAATATAATTTGTGCGTCTTAAGGTTTTAGAGATATGGCGTTTCCTGCTGTGGTAACGTTTTGGAAAATCGCGTATCTCCAAGACTATTGTATCTGCGCCTGTAGAATAAACATGTACAAATAGCTCTTAATTTGTGCGTATTTGTGACAAGATTAGATTAAAAAAAAATTGTTATAGTATAAGACAGCGAACAGGCACCTGATGGTAAGAGACAACCGTGGCCTATAGACACCATAGTCGGGCTGTTAGACCTTATGTGACAATATTTATAGTTTTCAAGTAATCGCGATTTTTCCAAAAATGAAAAAAGTAATATACCGCCTAAATGAGAAAACATACCTATAACGGCGCTGAAAACTGTATTTGGACCTTCTTGGCGTGTGTAATTACTAAAAAAATTTCAAAAGTATACATACATGCGTTTTTGAGTAATATGAATTAAAGTCAAAAACGGCTTCGTAACTTTGACGTCACTATACAAGAAACTGGCTTAACCTAAGATGTTCAGGCACAGAATAATAATTACTAACGTACCTACAGAACCTGCACTTATCGTAACAATTCATAGAAATAGTGACTCTTGTAACTAAGCAACAAAGTTCAATTCAGCTC